>CAUYPK010073445.1:0-15345 GCA_963574355.1 Loris lydekkerianus | reverse complement strand
GTTTTTCACCCTACCTTCTTCCCCTGCTACCCTTATTTACCCTTCACCTTTGGGCCCTGTATCCTTAAAAAAGGTTAGAGGCAGTTAAATCAGGTCGAGGTCCAATATCACCGGCTCATTAACCAAGAATCTAACTATTATTCTTCACCACCCTACATAGCACCAATGACGGGTAAGACTTCCAAAGCTGGGACAACCTAAGACAGGATATGGAGAGGCTACACGGTGGATTACATTCATAGTACCCAAAGACGGGTAAGATCACTCTGCGTTCAGTCAACCTAAGACAGGGACGAAACCATTGATGTTTGTATCCCCATGACCATGACAGGTAAGACTGAAACTGCAAGAGCAGGCAACCTAAGACAGGGGCTATGTTTTTCCTCCATACAAAAAACGAAAGAGGGAATTTTTGGGCCCTGCCATGTGCCTGAGGCCCAGTGCAACTTCCTGAGCCTGACTAGATGTAGATCCATCGAGCTACTTCCGCGTAGCAATGACTCAGCAAGGCCCGGCCTGAAACTGCCTCTACCTAGATACAGCCAACGTGGTACCATGCCATTGGCCCAACCCTATCACGCCCCTCATCCCCTGCCTTCTTTCCCCACCCCTTCCCCACGCTCTATATAAGCAGCTGCTTGACACAATAAAGTTGAGTTCCTGCTTAAAAAAAAAAAAATAAAAATAAATAAATAATAATAATAAGAAGAAGAAAGCATTCCCCTGACGAAGTGGAAAAAGACAAGGGTGCCCACTGTCACCACTTCTTTTCAAAATTGTGCTGGAAGTTCTAGCCTGAGCAATCAGGCAAGAGAAAGAAATAAAATAAATCCAAATTTTGAAAAAGGAAGTCAAACTATCCCTATTTCCTGATGATATGAACTTATATCTATAAAATCCACAGATTCCTAGAATTGATACATAAATTCAGCAAAAAATTCATGTGACCAAATCAACATACAAAAAGTATATAGCATTTCTAGCCATGAAGGCTACATTGAACAGCTTGATGATAATATTACAGATTGTATATGAAACCCGCACATTGTACCCCTTGATTGCACTAATGTACACAGCTATGATTTAACAATAAAAATAAATAAATCTTTTAAAAATGTATATAGCATTTCTATATACTAACAGTCATCAAACTGATAGTAAAATCAAGGAATCTATACTATTTATGATAACTACAATGAAAATAAAATGTCTAAAAATATATATAACCAAGAAGTTGAAAGCTCTCAACTAGGAGATCTACAAACATTGATGAAAGAAATCACAGATAATACAAACAGATGGAAAAATTTCATATGCTCATGAATTTTTAGAATCAATACTGTTAAAATGTCTACACTTCCCAAAAAGATTTACAGATTCAATGTAATCCACACCAAAATACCAACATCATATTTCACAGATATAGAAAAATAATTAAAAGTTTCATTTGGAACAAAAAGTATAGTCAAAAGAATCTTAAGCAAAAAGAATAAACCTGGAGGCATCATATTACCTGACTTCAAATATACCATAATTCTGTAATGACCAAAACAGCATGGTATTGATATAAAAGTAGAGACATACATGAAAAGAAATAGAAAACATACAGAATAGAAAACTCAGAAGTAAAATCATCTACCTATAACCAACCGACCTTCAACAAAGCAGACAAGAACATACACTGGGGAAAATATGTCCTATTTATTATATGATGCTGGGAAAACTGGATAGCTATATGCAGAAAAATGAAACAGGATTCCTATCTTTCAAAATATACAAAAATTAATTCAAGATGACCAAAGGACTTAAATGTAAGAACTGAACCCATATAAATTCTACAGGAAAATGTAGGGTAAACGCCTCTAGATATCAGCCTAGGTAAAGAATTTATGCCTCAGATGCCAAAGCCAACTGTAGCAATAACAAAAATAAATAAATAGGACTTAATTAAATTAAAAGGCTTGGATGCAGCAGGGGAAACAATCAATAGAGTTAATAGATAACCTACCAATTGGGAGAAAATATTCACAAACTATGTATTTGATAAAGAGCTAATGTCCAGAATCTACAAAGACTCAAATCAGCATGTAAAAAGCAAACAATCCCATTAAAAAGTCAGTTAAATCATAAACAGAAAATTTTCAAAAGAAGATAGACAAATGGCCAACAAATATATGAAAAAATGCCTAACATCTTTAATGATCAGAGAAATGTAAAATAAAACCACAATGAGATACCAACTTGCCCCTGTCAGAATGGCCATTACTAAAAATTCAAAAAGCAGTGGATCCTGGTGTGGATGTGGAGAGATCAGAACTCCTATACACTGTGGGTGCACTGCTGGGCAGTGCAGCTTCTATAGAAAACAATGAGAAGATTCCTCAAAGAAATAAATATAGACCATGATCGCATTAATGTACACATCTATGATTTAATAAAAAAGAAAGAAATATAGATTTATTATTCACCTCTGGGTATCATTTCATCAACAAGACACCTGCACTTGAATATTTATCCCAGCATAATTCAAAACTGTAAAGATGTGGAGTCAACCTAAGTGTCCATCAATTAATGAGTGGATAAAGAAAATATGGTGTACATATACCATGGAATACTACTGTTATAAAAAATGAAATTATGTTTTTTGCAGCAACGTGGATGGAACTGGAGACCATCAATCCCAATGAAGTATCTCAGGGCTGAAGGAACAAATACCATGTATTCTCTCTACTAAGCTGGGAGCTGAGCAAAGGACACCCACAGGAACAAAGAAATGTGAGGAACACTGGAATACAAGAAATGGAGAGAGTGGAAGGGAGTGAGGAATAAAAACTTACCTATTAGATACAATGGACAATATTCCAGTAACGGGCACACGAAAAGCCCTGACTTAAGCCTTATACAAGGTATACATGTAAAAAATTAAAAAAGCAACATTTATACCCGCTTCATATTTTGAATTTAAAAATATACTAAAAAGCAGATATGAAAATTGAAAAAATAAAAAAAACAAAGTGTACACTACTTACACATCATTGTTCTGAATTTTGTTACAACCTGAGGCTTCTATTGGTAGACACTTCATGCTATTCCTTGAACAAAAAGACAAATGGGACCAAAAGGAACAGAGTGACATTTCTTTTCTAAATAGAATATAAGTCTGACAGGCTTATTTCCTAGTTACTCGGACTTCTTTAGGTTTGACACTAACTGAGCAGAATTAAGAAATAAATATTATCTTGCTTAATGAAAAGAAGATTTGAGCTTATCAGATGCCAGGGAAGGTAGTGAGAGAGTGGAATGAAGAGAGGTTGATTGATGGATACAGACACAGGCAGTCCCCCAGTTATGAACGAGATAGGTTCTGTAGGTTTTCTCTTAAGTTAAACTTGTATATAAACTGGAACAGATACATTAGTCTATTTCCTTACAAATAGCCTTCATTCGTAAGAGCAAGTCCTATGTCAGTTGGATGTTTATAACTTGGGGACTTGCTGCAATAACCCCTGTTCGTAAGTGCAAATTGTATTTAGTTCCATGTTTCTAACTCAGGGACAACCTGTATACAATTAGATGGAAGAAATAAGACCTAGTGTTTGATATATCAGCAAGGTGACTATAGTTAACAATTTATTGTACATTTCAAAATTGCTAGAAGATAGTAATTTGAATGGTCCTAGCACAATGGATGTGCCAATTATCCTTATTTAATCTCTATACAGTATATGAATGTATCAAATTATCATGTATACCCCCCAAATATGTATCTCCATTACATATCAATAGAAAAGGAAGAAAAACAATTATTTAATCTCATGGTAAAAGAAGACATTCTACATACAGAAGCAAAAAGGAGGTCACAAAAGTAGGGGGGAAATCCAATGAATCTGATTATAAAAAAATTTAGAAGAAATGCAAGTGATAAATGAAAAAAACTTCATTTTATGTGAAATAAAATAATTGCATATTACAATGATAATCATTTCTAAGAAATTAGCAAACATTTACGTGTAATTTACTCAATATTAGGCAAAAGATAATTAAGCAATTATCCTCATACACTGATGATGGGGAAATAAATATACACATAAAAATATTCTCTAGAAAGAATTTTGGCAATGGCTAACTATTTGCCCCTAAACTAACAACATTATAGGCAAATATGTTCATAGTATTATTATTTACCAAGTGTTACCTTTGACCTTTGACATAAAAGCCACACTTAAAGTATGATGATTTACTTGTATCAAAAAAAAAAAATTAACAAAAAAGTATGACAGACTCTTTCAGAAATTATTCAGTAATGCTAGATTTATCAGAACAAAGATGAAGTGGTCTAAAATCCTTCAGAAGGTGAACGCTCTCATAGTGTGCCTAGGAAGGAATCCCATCCATTCATTTACTCATCCATCCATTCAACAAATAGTTTCTGAGGTACATGCTAGGCACTAAGGATGCAATGGCAAAAAGAAACATTACTAGTTCAGTGACGAAAAGAACAAAGCAGTCAAATAATTGCACAAATAGGAAAGTGACAAGAGTAAGGATGCATGCCTTGAATGAGGTTATATAGCTCTCAGAGAACAGATAACAGGAAAGTGAGGTGACTGAGGAAAAACTCTTATTTTATTGTGTACTTAATAGAAACTTTATATTCACAAGTTTGACAGTCTTGGCTTCCACTATCCATGGTATACTTGAAAGTCTCTGATGCCTAGCTAATGAACAGACACTTCTTATGTTGACTTTGTTGTTCCTTCCTCAAAGGTTTGGAAATGTGTGAAAATCTCTGGACTCATCCTTCGTAAATCACATGAATTTGTCCTACAGTCAATGTTTCTCCCGAGCCTAAGTAAGCCATCTAGAAATTAAGGCTTTAAATAACCCACTGCCTTTAAGTGCTGTAAAATCCGGATGTCTTACTCACATCTGTATCCCCTGCACCTAGTACCTTCTACATAATGAGTGCCTAATACAAGCTGCCTTCTGGAATAGCTGGTTTAGAACTAAAAGAGGCTCTCAAAAAAGTGATTTGTCATCCTGTCTACTTGTCAGAATCACCTGGACTTTAAAAAAATAAAGAAAGCTTTGTGAACTAGCCCCTATACTTATCAAACCAGAAGATTTAGGGATAGAGCCCAAAGGATCTGTTATTTTATTTTATTTTTTTTTAAGAACCAAGTAATTTGTATGTAGTCTTTTAGAAACCTGATCAAAAGTATATTTTGGGGCATTTAGGAATTACTGCTTATTTTTGTTCATGTTTTAAACTGACCTTGAGGCTGTTAGGGAATTGACAAGATCACATAAAGTATGACACTAATAATGTAATAAAACAGAAAAGTACCCCATATGAATGCCCATAAATGTATAAGAGAAGAATCTATTTGTTCACAAGAAAATATAGATCTAATTCATTTTTCAAAAATAGGAGACAGTTACTGTTAAACTGTGTAAAAAGTATTCCCTCCAAAGTCAAATCATCAAGTGTACATTGAGTGCCAAGAGACAGTCCTACCTATGCTGAGTGCAGGAAACGTGATTTTATAAAACATTTGCCTTACATCCTAGTGGTATTTAAATGGGGGTATAGATACTTATTTAAACAAAATATTGATAAAGCAATATATGAAGGGAAAAGGGACCACAGCAAGGGTCTAACATCATTTAACCATCAGTTATAATGAGTGTTGATGTTGCTGGGTGATCTATCAATGTTTTGTTTAAGAATTTTATTATATGGACAATTCCAATCTTAGAGATGAGGACACTGAGCTTTTAAAAATAGATTACATCCCAAGACCGTTTTCTTCTGTAGTCTATTCTTTTCTCTCAAGTAGTCATATAACTAGCCTCATATATTCTGATTTTCTTAGAACACTCCCAATTCTTGTTTGGTGTCCAAACATTTTTAAATTTTGGGTTTTTTTTTTATTTCATATATTTAATGCATATATGTTGCTGTTTTAATACATTTATACACACAAATAAATCAACATACCCGTTACCTTCCATAGTTACTGTGTGTGTGAGAGAACATCTGAAGTTTACTCTTGTAATGATATTTTTGGTGATTATTAACTATAGTCTTGATGCTCTACATTTCTCTTCTAAACTTGTACCATTTGACCTACACTTCCTATTTCCTCCCCAGCTTTGTCCCTGGTTACCACCATTCTGTCTGTTTTTATTTATTTGACTTTTTGTTTCTTTGTAGATTCCTCATATAAGTGGGCTCATATAGTATTTTTCTTTCTGTGCCTGACTAATTTCACTTAGCATAATGTTACCTATTTCATCTGTGTTATCACAAATGGCAGAATCTCCTTCGTAAAGGCTAAATAATATGCGCGCGCACGCGCGTGTGTGTGTGTGTGTGTGAGAGAGAGAGAGAGAGAGAGAGAGAGAGAGAGATAACTTATTTATCCACCCTTCCATCAGTGGACATATAGGTTGTTTTTGTATGTTGGCTATTGGCTATTGTGAATAACACTGCAGGGAACAACAGAATAATTTTTATAGCACCCATTTGCATGCTCATAAAATCTCAATTTTATTGGCAAATTATGTGGTCTCTCTAAATTATTAGTTAGATCACATAATTTGCCTGTTTGCCTAACTATTACATACAAGAAGACAATGGAAGTCCTGAGATCTGTGCACCTCTACCAAACAAACTTACATTCAAATCCCTGCTCTTTCACTTACTAGTAGTACCATGAGTTAGAAAAGTAACTGAAACTAGACTCTTGGACAAGCAATTTTACATCCCAAAGGTTCAGTTTCATCAACTACAAGACATAAATAATGCTGGTACTTTCCTAATAGGGCTGTCGTGATTATTAATAATGTAGAAAGAATGTCAGCATGGCACAAAATAAAGAATAGATAAATATAAAATGGTTTGTTCCAAGTCCTACGTAGGGGCAGTTTCCCAACTATCTGCTTCCCTTAAAAAATGTAATGAAACCCACACTCTTGGAGGGAACATTAACGATGGTTCACACATGACAAACTTACTGCCTGTGGGAAAATACTTTCAACTCAAATCACCGTTTTATTCAACACATCTGGGTTATGGTTTCTTTCCAAACAACCAGCTGTTGACCTGAAGATGACATATGCACAAGCCTTCTCCTTCTATTCAGTAGAGAATGAAATAGCTCAAACTTCCCAATTTTTACCTCTTTGTAGCTTTCTTTTGTGACTTGTTTCGGGATTAAAAAAAAAAAAAAAAAAAAAAGACGCACCATTGTGGTCTTTCAATAGCATGTTAATTCACATCACCTGAGAGATGTGCTCTATCTCCTACCCAGGGTCTGCAAGTTTTGCAGCTTACCAGTGAGTAAACAAAAGCCAGCAAAAGAATGGGATGTTCGAGAGACATCTTTCTCCCTATGCCCTGCCCTCCTCAATTTGCCTGGACATTCTGCAAGACTTCTTACAAGATAAAGTTCTTGATTCAGGCTGTGGAATTAGTAGGATTGTGACAGGCAGGAAAGATTACCAAGATACAGAAAGACTAGGTAGACTTGTGGAAAGTGAATAATCAGTCCAGGGAAGGTAGAGTATAAATAATGTCAAGCATGAATCAGGAAATGAGAACTGAGTACTGAGTAGGGGCCAGATCATAAAGGGCTTTGAACTCTGAATCAATGAGATTGAACACTATTCACTAAGTGGAGCTTGTGGGGACTAGGGGAAAGAGACTATATTTTCTACAGTTGTTATTTATGTTGGGCAGATCAACCTATTCTGCAATGTGACTCTGAGCCTACAATGATTTACTCTGGAATTAGTATAAAAGACAGAAATGTCAGCCATACAGGAGACCGTATATTAAGAAATGAAGATGCATAGAACAGGCCATAGCAGGTTCAATCACAATGCAAAAATCAATAGGACTTAGTAACTGATTATTAAAAATTAAAGAAAAAGAGAAATCAAATGATTGATTGCTTGGAAGATGACAACATCCTAAAATACTTTCACTGCAGACCATTTTAACCTGATGTTAATCTCAAGGGGAAATTAATTATAAACAGAGTAATAGCTAATAGTTATTGAGCATTTACAGTGCCAAGTGCTATTCTAAAAGCATGATAGCTATTATCTAATAATGTACCTTCTCAAAATAGAACTGATAAAGTAGATACTATTTTCAGATGAGCAAACTGACAGGATAGTGTTTAAGATCACATAGCTAGGAAGGGGTGGAGGCAGGATTTGAACCCAAATGGCCCAGCCAGAGTGCTCTTAATCAGAAGCCAACATTGCCTCACCACAATTAAGGTTTTTCTTACAGAATAACCACCTTCCAAAAGAAATACAGTGAGCAATTAGGAAGAGTTAAAAACAAAAATAGTAAAATTGGGGACAAATAAAGAGGTATTCTGCTTCTGTCTCTTGGATCCACTGCATGATCCACTTGGTGCAATATGGAGACGCTGGAGGAACGTGGCAACCAGAGCATCCGTGGTTGAACTTCATTCACAGTGGGTCTCTCACTCTTTCTTTCTCGTTTTTATTCTTATTTATATTCTTACTCTGCATCCAGTGCCAAACCCCTGGCAAAGGAATTCCAAATGAGGTGTGAGTACATGGCCACCTAGGTCCAGGCATGGGGGGCTGAGGCGCCCTCTCACACGATGCTGCAGGACCATCTTTGAGACCAGAGTTATTCTTTAGCAATCACTGTAAATTGCACAGTTTCATAATTTTGTATCATCAAACATCCTTTAATTGTGTTATACAACTACCTTTAACAAGCATTTATTCTGTCTGGCTATTGATTTCCTCAAGAATAAAACATCCATAATTATCCTAGTCCAGCCTACATCATAAGATGATTGTGAGGGCCAAATGGACTAACTATAATACTTCCGGTATAGCTAAAAGTAAGTGCTTATTATGCATAATCACAATTTTAAGTGCTTTGTATATTTTTAATATTGTCTGTCACTGACTGTGTGATATCCATGCTAATTTACTCCCATTTCACAAAGATAGAAACTGAGAAAATTAAAAAAAACCTTCCTAGGCTCACACAGTTGTAAGCAACAGCTACTGAGCACAGCTTTGGATGTTTGACATGGATATGAAAGCGCTTAGTAACCTAGACAGCACTATCCAAACATGAGATATTGTTACACCCATCAACCACAGCATTCCACACCAGAAAACCATGTAATGGTCAGATGATCAAACCAAATGAAATATTATTGAGCATTTGGATCTATGTCCATACAAGAGATAGTACTTTGTTTTGTTTTATTTTAGTAGTTGCAAAAGAGATACATATTCATTTTTGGCTCAAATTTGCTTCTTGAATCTTTAGGAAAATATTTAGTTTGGCTTTCATGACAAATGTTTTGACAGCTTCATCAGAAATTAATGCTTTGTGTTCCGTTTCATGTCTAATGAAATTTGTGTAATTTGTTGCTGCTCTGGGACCTCGGTTTTAAGTTTCACTCGGTTCTTCTCCGAGAGAGAGGTTCTATGGAAAAGAAAAGAAAGCATGAGAAATGCAGTGAGAGTAACTGAGTCAAAGAACAAAATGGCCAAAACACCCCAAGCAAAAGGCTAGGGAGAGGAGGAAATCTCGGTCACTTCCCAGAGGAGCATGGTCTTTAGAAAGAGACTTTAAGTAGAGCTCTCTTGTTTATTTTATTTTATTTATTTTCAATCCAGAGTCATACTCTTCCACCCTGACTAGAGTGTAGTGGCACCATCATAACTCACAGCAACCTCAACTCTTGGGCTCAAGGGATCCTGTCTCACAGGTTGCTGTGCCTACAGGTCCCATTACAATGCCTGGCTAATTTGTCTATTTTTAGTAGAGACAGGGCCTCACTCCTGTTCAGCTGGTCTTGAACTCCAGAGCTCAAGCAGTCCTCCCACCTCAGCCTCCCTGAGTGCTACGATTATAGGCATGAGCCACTGCCCCTGGCCAAGGCTCTTTTATTTACAGGAGAGCTACCAAACAAACCTGAAGAAAAAGAAGGGAGGTGTTAACAGGGGTCATGTTAACACAGGGGGTCAGAGGACACAGTATAGGATGTGTGGTACAGTGGGGCATCCTGGAAGCTGGGGCCGGACAGCTCAGAAAAGGACTAGGGTCTTTATCAGGAGCCCCTCATCTTATGTGACTCCATGATCATTTGGACAACAAATTGTCCTCTTTCTTTTTGATTTCAAACTAATGCAGTTTATCAATCTATGTGAATCAAATCTAAATTACAGCTTAGATTTTTATAGCAGTTTGAACTACCAAACTTTCATGCAGATGTGCACTTCATTCTAATGAGCTGTTTCTCAAGAAGAGACTCAAGGTATCTACAGTATTAACTAAACTAAAGCTATGGGCAAAAGTATATTCTAGGAGAAGAGGACATGGCTTGGGGAGACATACCAAACTACTGAACACCATTCGTTAGCCCTAACCAATTGTGGATTCATGAAAGAGATGCAAATTAGCAGAAGGCACATAGTTTTTCTTCATAAAGCTTGAGCTCTCCCTTGAAACATCACACTATCCAAACAAACAATAAAATATTTAGAACTAAAAGGGAAACTGTTGTCTAAGGGGGCAGAAAAAATAGCCAGTACTGTAAGAACTCAGACTAAAATGAAACTAAATGGCCCTCCCTGGGGATCCTGGACCTGATCTGGGCCTGGGTTTGAATACAAAGAAGAATGGAAAGTGGAAGATGGCTTTGACTCACACACTCATTTATGCAACAAATACTAACCCAACTTCTCTTATGTGTCAAATCTTGTGGTTGGACGTGTACTGGGTGTTCCCTAAGTTCTTGACAAATGAGTAGATGAAGAGTCTACATAATAGGGAGATGAATTAGACAACAGTAGAAGATAGAAAATTGAAGTGAGGCCACAATATGGAGAGCTTGACAGCCCGGTGATGGACTACCAGAAAACAAAAGGTGCTTAAATTTTAAAAACGTCATAATGAAATGACATTTACAGAAGATGAATTCAGCTGAAATGTACAGCCAGAAGGCAGAAAATCTGGCCAAGAGAATATTGCTACAGACTAGATAATAATTTTTGAGAATCTGGCCCAAGTTTTTGGCAAAGCACAGAGGAAAAAACTGCCATAAGTGATTGCCTCAGTCAGTTTGGGCTGCTCTAACAATACACCTTAGACTAGATCATTTATGAACAACAGAAATATATTGCTCACAGTTCTAGAGGATGAGAAGTCCAGGATCAAGGTTCTAACAGAGTTGCTATCTAGTGAGAGCTTGCTCTCTGCTACACAGGTGGCACCTTCTTCCTCTTTCTCCACGTGGTACCAGGTGCACAGAACTCTCCCAGAGGCCTCTTTTATAAGGCCACTAATTTCACTCATGAGAGCTCTGTTATGACCTAGTCACCTCCTAAAGGCCTCATCCCCTAATACTATCGCATTGGGGGTCAAATTTCAACATGTGAATTTTAAGAGGACAAGAATATTCAGACCTTAGCAATGATATTCTAATGTAAGAAGACAGAAGAGGATAAACTAGTGATACTTTTGAGATATTCACACCATAGCCAGAGGTAATAGATAGGTTAGACACAGGGAAATTGGGAGGAAAACTGTGCTTAGGAATCTTCCTAATGTGTGTGGCAATGACAGCTAGTAGCAAACACTTAAAGCCCTGATTGTAAGTCTGTTAATGACATAATTAGGGAATTTCTTTTCTTGTCCTTTTCTGTTTTTTCCTCAATAACTCATTTATGGCACTGATTTTGAAGGGATGCAGAGAAAGAGGGCTAATCGTTCAGACTTTCTCATATCTTTAGTGAGTGACAAATCTGTACTTGGGAGTCATTGTTAAAAAAGAGGAGGATTGGCCCCAAATTGAAAAGCTCTCCTATTGGGCATGTAATAGCCAGCTGTTTCACCAAGAATACATGATTCTTCTATTGCACTTGGCTTTACTAAGTGGGGCTCCTTTCAAAGAGGCTTCCACACTGAGTTAATGACCCTGGCCCAGGTACCTAGCATGAATGCCAGCTCCTTTCACCTTCTTTCATCCCAAGCGAAACAATTTTTTTTTTTTTTTTTTTTTTTTTTGTTATTCATCTACAAAGTACTTAGAGAGTAAAGCACCAAGGATGTATATCTTGATTATAGCAGAAAAGCTAATTTGAGCTAGATTAGAAAAAAAAAAAAAAAAGAAAGAAAGAAAGAAATGTGTGTTTACTACCCACTGTAAAAATTCTACCCTTCTCTCCCAAGAAATAAGAAACATTTTCCTCTCTTAAGCCTGTCTTTGGGCCGGGGTAGAAGACTGCAATGTTCTATTCCTTCTGGTGTGTTTTTTCTTTTTTGCCAGAGAGGATAAGTTTAGCATCTTCACAGAGAGGCTGACCCAGAAAAACTTTCCAAGAGGCAGCGTCTGAGAACAACAAGGGGTTTGTGTTTGGATTTCTTTTTTTTTTTTTTAACCTTTGGAACAGAATAATTTTAATCCACACAGAACTGGGAACTCATGACAGCTGAGCTATGGCTGATACTCAAGGAATCTGATTGAAAGATGAAAAATTCAATCCGACTGATGTCAAATTTCCAGATGATTCCTCTCAAGTGGGATTTTGGGTTCATAAAGCCAAAGCAGCTGGGAGAATGATTTATTTTCCATTTTTCATTAAATCTTCACTCAGATTCAACTTCATTGTTAATGTGAAATAAGAGCCTCCATGGTGGCCTCTTCATTTTCAGGGATTCACAAATTTTAAATACCCTCAGTGCTTCTATTAACTTAAATTCTGCTCAATGCTTACCAATGTTTTACAAAAACACAAAATCTGAACTTTCTCATTGGAGACCATCTCTAACCCTACCTCAACCAAAATCTTTACGCTGTCTACCTGTCCTCCACCCACAGACTGTGTCTCACCCACCTCCACACTTCACTATATCCTCCCCCTGCCTGAAAAGCCTTGTTCCTTGACTCCAAATGTTTACATTCAATCTTTATTTCAAAATCCTAACTGTGAAGATGAGGGAGTGGGAAGAATCAGCATTTACCATCGGCTACACACTATGCAGTAAATTTAATATAATTAATCTCATTTAATCTTTCCAATACCACAATGTTGATATTCCTATAATCCATTTGAGAAAGAGATGAATATGAGGTCTGTTGAGTTTAGGTAACATTTCTCTGATGTAATAGCTAAGACTCAAAATCAGTTTGTCCACCATCTGACCTCTTATTCTCTGTGATGCTGTTTATTTAACTTTTCTTGGCCTATCTCTGGGTCAGCAGATTCAGCCCTCTCGCCTGGCCTTGATGGCTACTGACTACACACTCACACACCCCTCCCCCACTGACTCCTTGAACATAGAGCCTTGCAGAAAAATCCTGAGGCCTCTCTTGACTCCTACCAGGGTCACCAGCCATCTAAATGAGGCTGTCCTCACTGCTTCCTGGGTTTATGCTGTTTTAAAGGCCACCCCAAGTGAAGCCCAAACTGATACATATCTAACCATATTTATAAAAGTTAGTAGCCAATGAGTGTTAGCTTCATGCAGTGTTAACTATTTCTTAAATATACACCTACAGAAAAGAGTATAGACTAAAGTAGAAACTGAACGCAGATGTAACCTGCATCCCAGAAGGGTCCTTCATGCTATTTTCAGTCTCTGCCTCCTAGATTGGTTGTACCTCTCTCTACACTCCCCCCAACCCCCCAAAAAGGGAATGATATAATTTACACTATTTTTGTCTGGCTTCTGTCACTCAGTGTTATATCTGGGAAATCCATCCATGTTGTTGGAACACTTGAATTCTTTATTATTATTATTATTATTGTTTATTTATTGTATTTATTTTTATTGTTGGGGATTCATTGAGGATAAAATAAGCCAGGTTACACTGATTGCGTTTGTTACATAAAGTCCCTCTTGCAATCCTGTCTTGCCCCCAGAAGGTGTGGCACACACCAATGCCCCACCCCCCCATCCTTCCCTCTCTCTGCTCTTCTATTCCCCACCCCTTCCTCCTTCTTTCTCTCTCTGCTCTCCCCTTCCCCCACCCCCACCATAACCTTAATTGTCATTAATTGTCCTCATATCAAAATTTAGTACATAGGATTCAAGCTTCTCCATTCTTGAGATGCTTTACTAAGAATAATGTCTTCCACTTCCATCCAGGTTAATACGAAGGATGTAAAGTCTCCATTTATTTTTAATAACTGAATAGTATTCCATGATATATATATACCACAGCTTGTTAATCTATTCCTGGGTTTGTGGGCATTTAGGCTGTTTCCACATTTTGGTGATTGAAAATAGAGCTGCAATAAACAGTCTAGTACAAGTGTCCTTATGATAAAAAGATTTTTTCCCTTCTGGGTAGATGCCCAGTAATGGGATTGCAGGATCAAATGGGAGGTCTAGCTTAAGTGCTTTGAGGTTTCTCCATACTTCCTTCCAAAAAGATGGTAGTAGTTTGCAGTCCCACCAGCAGTGTAAAAGTGTTCCCTTCTCTCCACATCCATGCCAGCATCTGCAGTTTTGAGATTTTGTGATGTGGGCCATTCTCACTGGGGTTAGATAGTATCTCAGGGTGATTTTGATTTGCATTTCTCTAATACATAGGGATGATGAACATTTTTTCATGTTTATTAGCCATTCATCTGTCGTCTTTAGAGAAAGTTCTATTCATGCCTCTTGCCCATGGAGATATGAAATTGTTGCCCTTTTTTCACGTGGATTAATTTGAGTTCTCTATAGATCCTAGTTATCAAGCTTTTCTCTGATTCAAAATATGCAAATATCCTTTCCCATTGTGTAGGTAGTCTATTTACTTTGGTTGTTGTCTCCTTAGCTGTACAGAGAATTTTCAGTTTAATGAAGTCCCATTTGTTTACTTTTGTTGTTGTTTCAATGGCTATGGCAGTCTTCTTCATGAAGTCTTTCCCCAGGCCTATATCTTCCAGTGTTTTTCCTATACTTTTCTTTAAGGATTTTTATTGTTTCATGCCTAAAATTTAAGTCCTTTATCCATCTTGAATCAATTGTTGTGAGTAGGGAAAGGTGTGGGTCCAATTTCAGTTTTTTACATGTGGATATCCAGTTCTTTCAACACCATTTATTGAATGGAGAGTCTTTCCCCCAAGGTCTGTTCTTGTTTGGTTTATCAAAGATTAGGTGGTTGTAAGATGTTAGTTTCATTTTCTGGTTTTTTTATTCGATTCCAAATGTCTATGTTTCTATTTTTGTGCCAGTACCATGTTGTCTTGACCACTATGGCTTTGTAGTACAGCCTAAAATCTGGTATTGTGATGCCCCTGACTTTATTTTTATTACTAAGAACTGCCTTAGCTATA
>CAUYPK010073444.1:0-26103 GCA_963574355.1 Loris lydekkerianus | reverse complement strand
GAGGATACAATTTTAAGGTTACATTGTTCTCACTTCCTGGGCAAAATGAGATATTCTTACTCATTCAGCAGATTGGCAAAAATTACGAGTCTGACAACGCCAATCTTAGCAATCTTTTCCATATCAGTGGAAATTCTTTATATGCTCTCTGTGAGAGTATAAACTTGTACTTTTGAAAACAATTTGATATTTCTGTAATGGTGAAGATCCATAAACTATAAGCCAGCAATTCCACTCCTAGGTATATACCCTAAAGAAAAATCACAAGATTATACAAGAATATACATAGCAGCCTTGTTCGCATTTCCAAAATAATAGAAATAAGCCAAAGCACATCAGTGGAAGAATCTATAAATAAATGTTGATATAGTTACCTGATGAAATAACCTAAAGTAGTTAAAATGATCAATTTGTAGATAAACAACATGACTAAACCTCACAAATATAACATTGAGTCAGAAAAGTTAGGAAGGTATTCATGAAGTAAAAATCCATTGACCTAAAAGTTGTTAAAACTAAAGTATATTATTTGAGAATACTAGCATATGTTGTAAAAGAAGGAAAAAAAAAGAAAAGAAACCCTGAATGGAGGATTGTAGTTACCTTATGGGAAAGGATTAAAGTGGAATTGGGTACAGATATTTGTATTATAATTTAATTTGTATTATAATTTATTAAAATTAAAATTTAATTTGTATTTCTTAAACTCATGATTGGTACACAGATGTCAATTTTATTGTAATATTTCAAACAAATGTGGAATTTTACTTTGTTGTTACTGAATATTTGATTTTTAAAAGTTAAAAAAAAAGAACTTTCTCCTTGAGGTTTCTTGTGCCATTATAACATATTTTATTATTAGAACAAGTGAATTTTCTGAGGCAAAATACAGTATATGCCAAGAGTTTTCAGATGTCATTCCTCTTACTCTTTTTTTTTTTTTTGAGACAGAATCTCATTATGTCGCCCTCAGTAGAGTGCTGTAGCATCACAGCTCATAGCAACCTCCAACTCTTGGGCTTAATCACTTAAGCCCAAGCCTCTTGCCTCCCAAGTAGCTGGGATTACAGGCACCTGCCACAACACCTGGCTATTTTTTTTGTTGTAGTTGTCACTGTCATTTAGCAGGCCCAGGCCGGGTTCGAGCCCACCAGTCCAAGTGTATGTGGCCGGTGTACACTCTATGCCGTGTATGTCTTACACACTGTATGATTTTGGTTGTATTTTAAACAGTGAGGTGTTGCAAAGGTTGTGTCCACTATAACTTTTTTTTGATAATTTATTTTTTAGTATAAAATAATTCATGTAAAAAGAAGTAAATACTCTATCCTGGAAGTTTGAGGTTCAATAATGGGAATTATATTCTCTTCTCTCTGGGACATTGATCACTTCAAGTCAGTAGAAGATAAGAAAGTGACACTGGTCACTTTGAGTCGGAAATTGATAAACCTTAACATATAGGAGATTTTAATTTGTGGTTTGCTTTTATTATGACTTCATTTCTATAAATGTGTATTCATAGCTCTAGGGAGCAGGAAGTGCATCGTATAGGATGTGAGGTGTAGAGATGTACAAGATGGAAGATGTAAAAAACTCATGGGAATTTTTTACTTAGTTGGGGGTGTCAGAATATTAACCTGTGTTGAGGTTAATAGCTGGGTATTGTGGCAGGCCCCTGTAGTCCCAGCAGCATCTGTTTACCTGTTCAGTAACATATAGGCAGGTAAACAAATGCATAAATATTCAAATACAAGGAATAGCTACCCTCTCCAGATGTACTAACATATAGCAGTGGAAAATACAACACAGATCTCTTATTTCTAGTATAACAATCTAACTCTAAGTGAAGGTGTTGCCACTGGAGTTAATCTTGAATCTGGTATCTATATTATACTTTAAATGTCTAATATTAAGAAGCTTGCGTTGTTATTCTAATGTTAAACAGTGAAAGTTTCAAGTGAAATGTACTACATATTAAGTCCACTTTTCAGCATTGTCCTACCTTCACAACTTTCCAGGAGGTAAGTGCTGCTATTATCCTCAGCATTTATTCAGCAGGAGAATCTGATGCTTAGTAAGATTCAGTTCCCAAGATCATGCAGCTAGTGAGCTGTGGAACCAGATTCAAATGCTTGTCATTCTGGCCTGTCAAGCTCTTCCTCACTATGCAACACCAACTTTTGGTGTTAACACCCAATGTTCTGATTCTCTTCTGGCTGATTTATGATATTCCTGTTACCAAGTGTTATAATTTGTGCTCTGCATTTTCTCAGGAAGGAACAGTGGTGTTGGGGAGAAGTGACTCTGCCTCTGAGAAACTGTTTAGAAATTTTTCAAACCATGTCATGGGGATAGCTTAACCCCAGATCCAAGGCACTTAGGTGAGCTGGGATGGAGGGTTCTGAGAGCAAAGAAGGTCAGGCAAATATCCTCTAGCTTAATGACAGTTGTTGTTTGTATGCTTTGGCTTTGGGGAACACGTGCAGAATGATAAGTGTGCAGCCAGTCAGGTGTGGGGCAAAGCTCACTGTGTGCTAGCTTTCTCCAGACGCTAAAATGAACATCAAAACCAGCTTTGAAGTTCAAAAGAAGTCATAAAGTTAGCCTGAGGGTCTGTGATCCTGTAGAAGTTTTGAAAGAAGAGAATAAACGGAGAAGTTAGTAAGAAAACTAAGCATCTTACAGCTCATCTGATACTCATACTTGATTAACCTACAAGATGATAAACTCCAAGAAGACAGCCAGAATCTAGAACTTCTGATTTTATACTACCTAATCCATATTTCAGAGCAGGCACTATATAAATAATAATTCATTCATAGTTTCAAGTATATTTATTAATGTTGATTGGTCAATTGATAGAGCACCTGCTATGTGATTCTTTTCTAACTAATGGAGCTATGTCCTTACTCTTGTGAAATAAACACATCAATATAAACGCATATAAATTACATTAGGGCAGTAGTTCTCAACCTTCCTAATGCCTCAATGTATTTCCATCATCAAAAAGGGGTTGCGACCCACAGGTTGAGAACCGCTGCATTCGGGTGTATAAGTGATCATAAGAAAACCAGAGCAGAGCAAGGAGTAAGAAAATGAAGAATAACAGGAGTCAGGTAAAGATGGAGATAGGTAAAGAAAGACTTTTCTACTAAGAGGGCATTTAAGCAGAGAGGCTTGAAAAAATTGAAGGGCTGACAGATGTGAAATAACAATCAATATAATCAATTAACTACTTTAATTTCCTAACTCAGTGCCTCCAACCCCCACTTGTTTGACGGCAGGAAGTCCAGAATCTCCCTCCTAGGAGTATCCAAAAATTATCATGTGCATTGTCATGTTTATTCATGATTAGATTTGGCCACTGAATTAAAAATCTGCTACATACATGTAACCACGTTCCGTTGGATTTGATATGGGCTAGTTAAGACATTTCCTTCTCTGCTTATTACTCATTTTCCTAAAAGGTGAATAGAGAGAGACTATTTCCCATTTCTTAATATCTAAGACAGTTTCTATATAATTGCAAATAATTGAAAAGAAGTTTGAAGTTTTGACTGGAACTTGTATTGTTTCAAGCTGTTCTGATATAGTACTAGAGAAGTTTTAAGTCATATGTTCAATTGTGTGTATAATTCAAGTATTGGATAACACTCATTGGCTGCCACTGACCAGCCACTTAACATTCGTGCTGATTTTTGACACAGTTTTGCCCTAAGGGTCCAAAGTACAATGCCTTAAGGCAGCGGTTCTCAACCTGTGGGTGGGACCCCTTTTTAACAATGAAAGTACACTGTGGGCGTTACGAAGAACCACTGCCCTAAGGCATGAGAGTAACAGACGTTCACTGGGGCCACACCCTAGCCTAGACCATCAGTAGGCAAGCGGTGAAGTTCTCTATAACTTTTCTGGAAAACAATGTATTCCTGGGGGCAGCACCTGTGGCTTAAAGGAGTAGGGCACCGGCCCCATATGCCAGAGGTGGCGGGTTCAAACCCAGTCCTGGCCAAAAACTGCAAAAAAAAAGAAAAAAGAAAAAAAAATGTATTCCTGAATATGATCAAGCAGTACTTGATTCAAATCTTGCAAACACTTATTTCATACTTTCTCTATGTAAAGACCTATGCTAGATGCTTTCACATAAATTTTCCCATTTATCCCTTGCAGGAACATACAAATCTACTGAAATGTCTTAGAGACACAGATTCTTATTATTTTAATTCTAAAATGGAATTAACTCCCTATTTTAGAATTTTTGTACTCATTCTCGATTCCAGTTCACATTTTTCCTTAAAGTGTCAGCATTTAAATGACTAAAACATTTATTTCTTCCTCAATGATTCTGATAATTTATGGTGTTTAATAATGACTACACAAAGTTATATTTACAAAGCCATTTATATTGTACTTTGTGGGTGATTTAAGGAATCTCTCCAGGGTAATTTTGATTACAATTAATTATTACCTTGATGGCTGGCTTTAGATTTTATCCTCTTAGGTAAGATATGGCTCTGCTCTACACGCAGAGATGAAAACAGATCCAATTAAAGATCTTTGGTCAGAATAAGCAGAAACATTCCCTTTGGATCCCCTCACAGATGTTTGGAGGGTTTGTAATTTTAATGAATGAAACTTTGGATCCCACTGCACCTCTGGCTGCCGCTACTGTCCTTTCAAAGAGCTCATTCATGCTGGATCTTATAGTGCAAATGTAATGCACAAGTATTCTTTCAATTGTGTAAACAATTGTATTTATAAATCTGGAATGTTGAGAGACAACTGGCCCTTAACAAAATAATTTCCAACTCTCTTCTTTAATGTTGTCTGTTTCACATTATGCTTGACCTAAATTCTATGTTCAACAGCTTTTCCCACAAGTGACGTGCTTTAAAGTGCCAGATGTGGATGCATCCAGCTATAAGGGAGTGACTAAGAATCAGGGTATAAGTGACTAGTGCAAAGATATCTTTGTTCATTTATTCAGATATTCGAGAAAAGCTTTGTTGAGTTTCTAGGAAGAATTTTCCCGAACTTATTTGACAGCCATCTAAGTTATTAACAACTCATCTCAATGTTTCTCACCTTCACATGATAAGGACATTTAAATTTAAGGAATGTCTCATTCCAAGAGACAGTGAGAGAAAATGACTGCCAGGCTTTCCCTCGTTTGTAACAGGTGTATGAGAGGACAGAGGGGATACAGGTGGTGTTTCATAGCATGATGGTAGGGAAGAATCAGTTTCTGGTGAGGAAAAGATACCATAAGGAAGACTAAGAGTAAGCAGAGAGAATCCTGATATTCCGTGGTTAGTCAGTGGCTCATCCTTACTCATGGATCATTCTAGAAGGTCAAATCCTGTGAAAATACAAGGCTACCAAGATAAGAGAGATTCAGTTATAAAATACATTCTTAGGCAATCATAAATCCAGAAGCATCAAATGCAGAGATTATTGTGGAAGAGTCATAATTCTGCTATTTTCCTCCCTTAAATTGCACTGAAAACATCTATCATGTCACTTTTTGAATTCTGACAATAAATGGGACATTGGCAACAATTCTCTAGCATACCAAGATGAGAGTCTCAGCTGTAAGTTCTGTATAAAAATGATACATGTAAGCTTTTGAATATATGGATAATGTTAGTAACAACCACCACTAGGAAATGGGTTTTGACTTATTTTTATTTGGTCAGGTTGAGATGCATTGTGGTCTCTTACTCATTCTTTCTGTGTGACCAGTGTCAGCTATTGAGCTTAATTAGGAAAATCGTGTATTTTATATCCTCCTCTGAACTGGGCTCCTTTCATAAGCTCCAATAGAATTCTGTTTGGTAGTAGGTTGTTTAATAACTTTTTTTTTTTTTTTTGTAGTTTTTGTCCAGGTTTGAACCTGCCACCTCTGGCATATGGGGCCGGCGCCCTACTCCTTTGAGCCACAGGCGCTGCCCTGTTAAATACACTTTTAAGGAGGCAGATTAATTAGAAGAATTTCATATGCAATGTCTAGTATAAGAGATGTGGGGTTTTTTGAGACAGAGTCTCACTATGTCACCCTAGGTAGAGTGCCGTAGCATCACAGCTCACAGCAACATCAAACTCTTGGGCTTAAGCGATTCTCTTGCCTCAGCCTCCCAAGTAGCTGGGACTATAGGTACCCGCCATAACACCTGGCTATTTTTCTGTTGCACTTGTCATTGTTGCTTAGCTGGCCCAGGCTGGGTTCAAACCCATCAGCCTTGGTGTATGTGGCTGGTGCTATAACCACTATGTTATGGGCACTGAGCCTAGGGATGTCTTTAAAAAGAAAACAAACTGAACTTAGTTAACAAATTGAGATTTTACTCCCATCTCTACTACTCACTAGCTGTATTACTTTGTATAAACTATCCTAAGCTTTGTTTTAACTACAAAGTAAGTTCATGATATCAGTTTCACTTGGTAGTTAAGCTAATGGTAATTAAATATAGCACCTAAACCATAGAAACCCTCAGTAAATGTTTTCTTCTGCTCTCCTTTGAAGATCTACTTGTCATAACATGTCTAAATATAGTAATTTTGACTTGTGTGTCCGCCTAGATGAAGTAAGAGGGTATGAATTTACTGTCCCACTTTAAAACAACTTTGAAAATTGACAAAATATATGGAACAACATCAGGAAACAAAGGGCAAATGACTCTTAAGAGAAAAGAAATAAGTAAGGTAAACCCTCTGGTTGTCAGAGCCTACTGCTTGGAGAACATGTTCTCAGCACAGCACAGGGAAGGGGAGCCCAGGCAGAGACTGGACATCTCCCTGAAGAAAGGAGGCAGAGCTGAGAGTTTGGGGAAGTCCAGGTGGGGGTTCTCAGAGAATAGTACAGGAAGGAGAGAGTAGCAGCCAGAAACAGAGCTCTGGAGAAGTGTAGATGGTCTCCCTCACACATCACTTGAGGAAGAGAAGAAGAAAAGCCAAAAAGTACAGGAAACCTATTCAAGGGAATTATTGAGGAGAACTTTGATATCACCAGAGATTCAGATATTTAGAGACAAGATGGTCGTGAATGCTAGGAGGATGTCCAAGACATAGTCATCAACAGGGCCTAAGTCAAAATGAAGGAGAAAACTCTACAAGCTGTAAGATGAAAGCAACAACTAACCTACAGAGGAAAATCCATCAGACTAACCACAGACTTCTCAACAGAGACCAAGCCAGAAGGGATTGGGGCCCCATTTTTAGTCTTCTTAAACAGAACAACTGATAAGAACTTTGAATTCTATAAAACTATGTCTAATAAATGATGGAGAAATAAAGACTTTTCCAGAAAACAAACACCAAGGGAATTTGTCACTACTAGACCTGCCTTAGTAGCATTTCTATATACCAGTAACAGGCAAGCCAAGACCCAAGACACAATAACTACAAAGAAAACAAAATACCCAGGAATATACTTAACCAAGGAGATGAAAGATCTCCACAAGGAGAACTAGTACTATAAAACATTGATGAAAGAAATCATAGATGACCCAATAAAATGAAAAACATACCTTAGCTCAAGAATTGGCAGAATCAACATCATTAAAATGTCCATACTTCCCAAAGGGGTTTACACATCCAACCTAATCTCCATCAAAATACCAATGTCATATTTCACTGATCTAGAAAAAATAATCCTAAGCTACATCTGGAACCAAAAATGAGCTTGAATAGCCAAAGAAGTCATAAGCAAAAAGAACAAATCTGGAAGCAATGCTTTATAAGACTTCAAACTATGCTACAAGGCTATAGTAATCACAAAAGCATAGTACTTTGTCGCCCTCAGTAGAGTGCCATAGAGTCATAGCTCACAGCAACCTCAAACTCTTAAGCTCAAGCAATTAATTCTCTTGCCTCAGCCTCCCAAGTAGCTGGACTACTGGCACCCCCTACAACACCTGGCTATTTTTAGAGATAGGGTCTTGCTGTTGCTCAGGCTGATCTTGAACCCATGGGCTCAGGCAATCTAACTGCCTCAACCTCTCAGGGAGCTAGGATTACAGGCATCAGCCACCATGCCTGGGCAAAAGTTTTTAAATTTTTAAAATGTTAATCAGCAGGTTAAAGCAAAAATATTAACAATTAGAAAGTTTACAACCTATATAGAAGTCAATATAAGACAACAATAGCACAAAAACTAGGAGAGGAGAAATGGAAGTATAATTTGCAGCATTCTTATACTTGAAGTAACAGTGCTTGAAGTTAGACAATAATAAATTAAAAATGCATACTATAGTCCCTAAAATAACAGCTAAACTAATGAAGAAACAATTTATAGCTAATACCGTAACAAAGGAGATGAAATAGAATCACAAAAATATCAAAATACTGTAGAGAAAAGAGAGGATGAAATAAAGAACACATGTGACAAATAGAAAATAAATAGCAGAATGGTAGATTAGTATAATCACATTGCAAAGAATCTGAACATAGCAATTAAAGGCAGAGCTCAGATTAAATACAATAGATCCAACTATATACTTTATTAGAAAGATAAGTTAAAAGTAAAGGATACAGAAAGATACAGTGTGTTAATTTGAATAAAAAGAAAAGTTGGAATGGCTGCATGAATATCAGAATAAATATTATTAGCAGGGATAAAGAGAGGCATTTTGTAATAATAACAGAGTCAATTCATCAAGAGGATATATCAATTTACATATTAAGATATCTAATAACAGACCTTCAAAATATGTGAAGTAGAAAGGAAAAACAGTTAAATCCACAATTACAATCTGATACCGTTGATTAACTCTGATAGTTTTTTAAGGGTTACTTAGGTGGTTAATTGATTTTGACAAGTGTGCCAAGGCAAAGCAGTGGAGAAAGGAAAGCCTTCTTAATAAATAATGCTGGAACAATAGAACATTGATACACAAAAACAAAACAAAAATTCCAATCCAGTCCTTCAAAAATATACATAAAACCAACATTGCAACCATAAAAGAAAAGAAATGATGAAGGATTTCTTCAAAATTAAGAACTTTTGCTCTTCGAAAGACACAGTTAAGAAAATGAACAAGTGAGTTACAGGTTGGGTGACAATGTTTTCACGTCACATAGTTGGTAAAGAACTTGTCTCAAATAGTTAAGGAACTCTCTAATCTCGAAAATAAAACAACTCAATGTCTTAAAAATGGGCAAAAGATCTGGATACACAGTCATGACCGAAAATATCCAAGGGGCAAAGAAACACATGAACTGATTAGCCATTAAGAAATGGAGATTAAAAAACAATAAGGTGTCATTATACAACTAGTAAGATAGCTAAAATTAACAAGCCCTAGCATACCAAGTATTGACAAAAATGTGGAAGAACCAGAACTCCTACGCTTTGCTTATGAAACTACACCATGGTACAGTGACTTTGTAAAACAGTCTGCAGTTTCTTCAAAAGCTCAACACACACCTACACATAATTCTACTCCTATGTATTTACTTAAGAGAAGAGAAAGCATTCTAGTGTATACAAAGACTTGCAGACGAATGAATGTAGCAGTTTCATTGTAATAGCCAAATACAAGAGATAATCTAAATGTTCATTAACAGGTTAATGAACAACCAAATAGTACAATAGCCATAAAAATACTTGCCAATGAAAAAGAACAAATCACACATACAACTGCATCAGTGAATCTCAAAATAATTGTGTTGGGTGAAAGAAGCCAGAACAAAAAGCATCTATGTTGCCTGTTAGCCAGTTTAGAATATGACAGTAAATTATCATAGACTGGGGGGCTTTAAACAACAAACATTTACTTCTTACAGTCCTGGAGGCTGTCACCAGATCCAGGGTCTTGTAAGGGCCCATTTATTGAGGGCCGTCTTCATGTTGTAACTTCATGTATTGGAGAATAGAGCAGAGAAAGCAAGCTCCCTAAATCGTTCCCCTCCCTCTCAATCCTAACCCCTAGGGGGTTAGGATTTCAACATATTAATTTGGGGAGACACAAACATTCAGTTTGTAACATCATATACCTGCGTAATTCCATTTATATAAAATTCTGAAACATGTAAACACATCTGGTCTACATTTGGCAGAATCAACATCAAATCACATGTGTGATTTATTATCTATTAATTTTACTTCAATAAGCTGTAAATAAAATTGGGTCTGATTTATTTGAAATAAAGCATTTCATGATTGCATTATGCAACATTTCTCTAAGTATGTTCCTCAGAACTAATGTCCCATGGATTTTAATGGATTTTTTTTGTTTGGGGGTGGTGGTGCACTTTTTGGCCGGGGCTAGGTTTGAGCCCGCCACCTCCGACATATGGGCTGGCACCCTACTTCTTTGAGCCACAGGTGCCGCTGATTTTAATGGGTTTTATTCAAAAAGAAGATTCCATGATTTTTTTTTTTCCCCCATGCTTTATTAATTGAAATGGTCTGGGCTGATCACAGTTGCTAGATTTCTTTTAGACAGGACTTCCAAGAGATTAATATGGCAACATGCATTGTGAATTTTCAGGACTATCAGTGCTGTATTTCCCTAACTAATTTGACCACAGAAACTTTCTTCCAAGATGATTTTGTAGGATTAATATTTCTTGAGTTTTTAATTTGGAAAATGCTGGGATAATGACATTGTAATGACTTAACAGTATGTACAGTTGCCCAAGTAAGAACTTTGGACTCTTCTGTCAAACTATTAAAACTGATGATTAAACAGTATGAGCTTCATCTAAATTTGAGCATTCAAGCAGATTTTAGAAAGACTTAGAAAAATTGTTTACCAAATTAAGAACTGATTGCTAGCCAATGAATGTTAAGCATGGGATCTTTTTTTTTTTTTAAACGAATAAAGGTTATTTTTGAGCAGTTTCAGGCTTAAAGAAAAATTGGGTGAAAAGCACAGAGTGTTCTCATAGCCCCTCTTACCTCTTCCTCAGTTTCCTCTATTTATTAGCATCACGTACTATTGTGAAAGTTCATAGATTAAATTAGGGTTCACTCTTTGTGTTGTACATTATATGGGTTTTGGAAAATTCAAATACATAATGACTTGTGCCCCACCATTACAGTATCACTCAGAATAGTTTCACTGCCTTAAAAATCTCCTGTGTCCCACCTGTTCATGGCTCCTTCCCTCCCCAACCCCTGAAATGCTTCCCGCACTTAGCAATATGCACTTCAGGTTTCTCTGTGTCTTTTCATAAATTGCGAGCTTATTTCTTTTCATTGCTGAATAATATTGCAACATATGGATGTACCCCAGTTTGCTTACCCATTCTTCTTGAGGAGGACATCTTGGTGGCTTTTCAGCTTTGGCAATTATGAATAGACTACTGTAAACATTAGTGTGTAGGTTTTTGTGGGAGCGTAAGTTTTCAACTTGGTTAACTACCAAAGAGTGCAATTGCTAGATCATATGATAAAAGTATGTTTAGTTTTTTAAGAAACTACCCAACTGTCTTCCAGAGTGGCTGTATCATTTTGCATTTCCACCAGCCATGAGTAAGAATTGTTCCACATTCTCACTAGCATGTGAGTGTTCTAGATTTAGTCTTTTCTTCTCTCTTTTGAGGCAGGGTCTTGCTCTGTTGACTGCACTCTAGTGTTGACTGCACTAGAGTCCAACAGTGTGATCACAGCTCACTTAGACTTAGACTTAGACTTAGACTTCCAGGTTCAAGCTATCCTCCTGTCTCAGCCTGCTGAGGACTTTGGACTATAGGCATGTACCACCATGCCCAGTTGATTTTTTCTTTTTTTTGTGGAGATGTGAACTTGCTATGCTGCTCAGGCTGAACTCCTAACCTCAAGTGAGGCCTCTACCTCAGCCTCCCAAAGTGCTGGGATGACGCTTATGAGCCCCTGTGCCCAGCCCTGGATTTTAGTCATTTTAATAGGCATGTCCTTGTATCCCCTTGTTTTAGTTTACAATTCCCTAATGCCACAATGTTGAGTATCTGTTCATAGGCTTTTTGTCATTTGTCTATCTTCCTTTCAGGCATCTGTTCATCTCTTTAAAATGGGGTTTTTTTCTTATTTTTGAATTTTAAAAGTTCTTTGTATATTTTGGAGACTAGTCCTTTATCAGACATGTTTTACAAATATCTTTTCCCAATCTTTGCTTGTCTTTTCTTTCTTTTAATATTGTCTCTTGCAGAGGAGAAGTTTTATTGTTACTTTTTGTTGTTTTTTGGACAGGAGTTAGGACTTACATTGGTAGGTGTAAATGAGGGGGCAGCAAATGGAAGCTGTCATGAGTTCAGGGCCTGCCACTTATTCAGCAGGTCACAGTTGGGATGCATTTGACCCTACAACTATCTGGGATGAGCTGCTTCTCAGCCCCCATGTCTTCAAATTCATGTGCCTTGAACTGGGTAAAGCCCCACTTCTTTGAGATGTGAATCTTCTGGCAGGAGGGAACTTGAACTTGGCCTTGCATAGGGCCTCATTCACATGCTCTTTGTTCTACAGTTTGGTGCAGATGGACACGATGACTTGGCCAATGTGAACCCTGGCCACAGTGCCCTGGGGCTTTCCAAAGGCACCTCTCTGGAACCTAGACTGGGGACAACACAAGGTCTAACACATGAACATACATTGAGAAGGACAGTCTCCAAGTTCCTTCAGGCAACCCATACAAGGAACAGGCTGCATACACTACCAAGAAGGCTGTTGTTTGCAGCCATTGCACACCAGGACCCCTGGAGGAGAGCAGCACTGTCAGCTTAATTAGCTGCAAGCAGAGGAGAAGTTTTAATTTGAATTCAGTCCAACATCAATTTTTTCTTTCACGCATCGTATTTTTGTGTAGTATTTAGAAAGTCATTGCCAAATCCAAGATCACCTGTCAGTAGTTCTCAACCTTCCCAATGTCTCCTAATGTCGCAACCCTTTAATACAGTTCCTCCTTTTGTGGTGACCCGCAACCATAAAATTATTTTCATTGCTACTTCATAACTGTAATTTTGCTACTGTTATGAATCTGATATCTGATATGCAGGATGTATTTTCATTGTTACATTGTGACCCACAGGTTGAGAACCACTGACCTAGATTGTTTGTGTCATCTTCAAGGAATTTTATATTTTCCATTTTCCATTTAGGTCTAATGATCCATTTTCAGTTAAATTTTTGGAAGGGTATAAGGTCTGTAGCTAGATTCACTTTTTTTCCATTTAGATGTCCAATTATTCCAGGACCATTTGTTGGAAAGACTATGATTTTTCCATTGAATCGCCTTTGCTCCTTTGGTTGAATACCAATTGACTGTATTTGTCTATCTCTGGGGTCTCTATTCTGTTCCACTGACTTCTTTGTCCTCTCACTAACACCACACTGCCTTGATGACTACAGCTTTATGTAAATCTTGAAGTTGTAGTGTCAGTCCTCCAATCTTGTTGCTCTCCTTCAATATTCTGTTAGCTAGCTATTCTGGGTCTTTTGCCTTTCCATATAAATATTAGAATACGCTTGCCATATCCACAAAATAATTTTCTAGAGTTTGATTGGGATTGTATAAAGATCAATATGAGGGATTCTACTGTGTTTCTCAGATCTTTGAGGGCTGCAACTTCTTGTCTCAATGTGTCAAAATCTTTGGCCATTTTGTCTTTGAATTCATTGTTTTCTTGAGATATCTTTTCGGTTGCTGCTTGGAATTCTAATTTGATCTTATTTGCTACCAGATTCTGAATTCGATTTCTGACATCTCAGCTATTTGTTTGTGCATGGGATCTTGTGCTGTGTAATTTATTTTTAAGTATTTTCTTGAAAATCTGTGCTCATAAAAATCACGAAAAGTTGGAAAGACTGTTAAATCACTGAAACTTTACATATATGTTACATAATCTTGTTCATATAAAACTATGAGTTAAATATAAACAGAAAGCAATCATGATAATTTTATGCAAATCTGTTTTATGTGATCATCAGTAATATATAAAAGTTTTTTAGTTCTGTTATTTGTGAAAAGATTAATATAAGATTGAATTACTAACTATTGGCCAAGGGCCCTAAAAAGCTTACTTTTGCATTAATCTTTTACATGGTTAAGTGTGTTTCCTAAGTTGTGATCAACTAAACACTGGAAAATAAAGCAAAAAATGAAAGGGCAGTATGTTCATCAGCCAACAAATAATTTGGCTGTGATGTATCATAAAACACAAAGCAACCCCACAGATATGTACAATAATCATCATGTCTCACATACTCACACACAGTGTACCATGTGTGCACGCACGTGTTGACCTGGGGAGCCCTCCCCCACAATGGATCAAAGAGTCAACCTCCACACGGACAAGGTTTTGGTGGGTTATTTTTGCTTTTGTTGTTGTTCGGTTTTTGTTTTCCTGAACACACATTGTTTTACACTATTACTTCCTGGGGCTTAGGCTGCAAGACTGTTTTCTCCTACCAAACAGAGATTTTAGTTTTGTCAACAACCAAGTAAAAGTATATGGTTACACTATGTACTTTGAAAGGAAGATTTGCCTGATAGCTCCATGTGGATAATGAATAGGGCAGTAGCTTTAATAGTGAATTAATCCTTCAAGAATATCACTTGAAATTTACCAGCCCTTTCTTCTATTATTTAGTGAATTTTCACAAAGTTAACTAAATCACTTCTAGGAGATATCCCTTAATGTTTTAGCATTATGAAATTTCTCAAACAAGTAATTCAACAGCATTAACCAAATCAGACTTTTTTGAAAGACAGTGCAATGAAGTTATAAGGTGAGGGGAAAAACAAAACACTTTGTCTGGGACCCAGATTTCAGCTATAACTGTATTCTTAATAATAGTTCTCTTGGCAGCAATTTTAATAGTGCCGTAACCTATAAAAAATGGTAAATTGCTGCATGATGAGTATATTGGGTGAATGTACCCTTTAGACAGATTCTACTTGTTTTATTTATTTATTTGTTTACTTTTGTCATATAATGCAGCAAGTATTTTCTTAGAATTGTTTTGCCAGAAGAAAGACAGCCCTAAAATCATCTAAGTAATATCCCCTTTTTAGTGAAGAAAAAACAATCTTTGTTGAGTTACAGTATCTCTTGGCATGAAATAAGTTATGCCTATTTTTCTTCAGAGATATCTTCTACTTCTGCAGTCTGGGGAAAAAAAAAATCAATGGAGAGGAAAAAAGAAGTATATGCCCCAAGTCCCCATGTCACACTGGATCTGCGTTTACAGACCTGGACTCCCTTCCCATCTGGGAAAGAAGAGTCTGGCTGACACAGTAAGAATGGTCTGCCATGTGTCCTATCACTTAATGTCAGCCAGCTGGGAGGACTCCAGGGCTAAGCAGCTTATCAGCCATGGGGCTCTTGGGAGAGGTCAGTCCTGAAGAATGGGCCCTGAGGGAACAGAACACTCCATCTGACTTCTCATTCCTATTAGGACTTCTTTCAGGAGGAAAAATGATTTCCCAGTGGTTTGCATGTTCTAATTTATTGCTTTATTTGCTGGCTATTGATTTAAGTGGGAAAATCTACCATAAGAACTCCTTAGTAACACGGAAAGATCATTTGTCTCATCTAATTCTGCTTAGAGTGCACTTTCTATCCAGAATTTCTCTGATTATTATTTAATAATTCTAGCATTTGGTATTAGCCTTTTCTGCATGAAGCACCTGTTTTGGCAAAGTTTAAAAGGCCTCTGTACTCACTAAAAATGACACATGTGGGGGAGCTCGCTTCTAGTAATTCCAAAGTTTTAATTTCCTTTGTCAGCATACACACTTTTAAGCAATTGTGAAACACCCACATACATTTTAAATATACAGATCCTAAAAGGTCATTTGGAAGAAACTCTTCAGCAGATATTTATAACTGCCATCAAAACAGAAGAATACCTTTTCAATAATATAATGCATACAATATATTCATACTAGTCCTTCCAAGGAAAAATGTTTATTTTGATTACTACCCACAATTAAGGGTATCAATTTGAAATCTGGTTCTGGGCCAGGCACAGTGGTTCATGCCTGTAATCATAGCACTCTGGGAGGCCAAGGCAGGTGGATCGCCTAGCTCAGGAATTTGAGACCAGCCTGAGCAAGAGTGAGGCCTCATCTCTATCTATTAAAATAAAAAAATTAGCTGGGCATTGTGCTGAATACCTGTAGTCCCAGCCATTTGGGAGGCTGAGGCAGGAGGATCACTGGAGCTCAAGAGTTTAAGGTTGCTGTGAACTAGGTTGCTGCCATAACACTCTACCCAGGGTGACAGAGTGAGACTCTGTCTCAAAAAAAAAAAAAAAAAAAATCTGATTCCAAACAATAGTCAAAGCTTTAGTTTCATAATATTAATAGATTATACGCATTTGTATGCACGTCATAATGTTCATTTAATTCTTAGAACTGCCAACATTTATGTTATAGCCTTATTCTTCTAATTCTTCTTAATATACCTAGTTTGACTTTTTAAGCTATCACCCATGTTTCTGGCTATTCACTCATGTTGACTCATTTTGAGATACTATGATCAGCTCTGTGTGGTATAGATGTACACCCCATAACGGGTCACCATGGCACAAAGTTAACAGATTCTTGACTCTGCATGGAGCACCTGTTTTATGCTGGAGTATTTCTCTGCCCCCACCCCACCCCCACACTTCATTAGCACTCCATGAAGATCCTTGACTAGATCTCAACAGTCTAATAAACTGCAGGTGCCAGTATGTGGCACAAATATTTGGCAACATCTCAGATTGAAAGACAGCAAAGCTTGGTAGAGGATGGTTTTGAAGTCAGACTCAGGTTTAAATCCTGCCCTGACACTTAATCTGCGAAATAACCTTGGACAAGTTATTTTACAGTTCTCTAACTTCCTGAGACGAAATGGATCACATAGAGTTATAGGTGTGCTTAAAATGGTTGGCTGTACAGAGCAGTGGTTAAAGGCACAGTTTCCTAAGCTCTAGTCCAGATTTCCCATTTTCTGGTCACCCAACTTTGAGCAAATTAACTAAAATTGCTTTACGCCTTAATTTCTTGGCAACATGGGGATAATAATAATAACTTCTCATAGTTATAATATTTTAGGAAGATTAAATTTTTAAATAAATGAGAACCATTTTTCATAATTCTTGGCCTATAGTAAGAGCTATTTATTTTTCATACAATAAGCATTCAATATTAGCTATTTATTTGTGATAAAAATCTTCAGTTCCTAGCATTAGCAGGTGTACAGTACTCTACAGCCCAAGTCCTCTGGGGTCTTTGTTTCCTATTTGTGTTCTGACTAATCCCATGAGGCAACAATTACGAGAACAAGAGCAACCACAGAGCTAGTGAAAGAATTTACATTTATAAAATACCCTGGAAAATAGATTCTATTGTTCACGTTCGTAGGTCTTATTTTTGAGCCTTTGAAATTATTTCTATATTTGAAATATCTAATCCTTAGGCCGTGTGCTCTGAGGAAAAATCATACTTCAAGTACCTTCTCTACCTAAACATCTATGTTTATTTTTTACTGTAATAGTTGTAGCTGATGTGAACACTTAGCAATCAAGGTACTTTAAAAATGTTTTCTATTTTCATTAGTGTTTATCCTAAAGAAAAATGCTTAATGCCTTCAGCATTACTTTTAGAATGATACATATTTATGATATAATAATATACCACTTTCAGAACTTTTTATATTCTAAAAAAAATGATATTTACATAATTTTTCCTCAAGCGTTTGTGTAATTCTCTAAAGTACACTCTTTGATGATTTTCCATATACATGTTCCTTTCATCTTCTAATAGCAGATTTGTTTATCTCTTCGTTCCATCAGAATATTTTAGATGAATATTGAACTCATTATTGGCTTTTAAAAAATCATGTAATCAAGAGCAGGGGATGGCTGCAAATGATATCCATATTTCATCAGTTTTAAAATATACTCATTCTTTACAGCAGATTTCAAATAGATAGCTTTTTAAAATTGCTTTTGATATATCGTTTATAAATAAAGGTGGTTTAACTCTGCTGCTACAGAGTTAAAAGTTTCTAAACTTAAAAAAAAAGTTTCTAAACTTTGGGAATGTGGAAGATTTTTATTTACTACTGGCACATAATTTTTGTATATATCATGGATGTATATGTGTATCTACATACTATATATAAATACCTAGTATTATACATTTCCTTAGCAGCAGGATATGCTATTTAGATGTTGTTGGTACCATCTTTCTCTCATCCATCTTCTAATCCTCATCTCTTTTCTTTTTTTTTGGCAGGGGCTGAGTTTGAACCCGCCAACTCCTTTGACACATGGGGCTGATGCCCTCCCTACTCCTTTGAGCTACAGGCACTGCCCAACAATCAAAACTTTATTTTTTTTTGCAATTTTTGGCTGGGGCTGGGTTTGAACCTGCCACCTCCAGCATATGGGGCCGGCACCCTACTCCGTTGAGCTACTGGCGCCACCCTCCTCATCTCTTTTCATCTTCTCCTTTCTGACACCAGCACTACTGGTCATGATTACTGTATCGTTCTTAGCTCTTCAATAAATACAATAGGGTACAGGCAAAACCTACTAAATGCGGAATACAAATGCCTACATACAGTAACTAAGAAAATGCCATGAAGGCTATGCTGAACAGTTTGATGAGAATATTTCAGATTGTATATGAAACCAGCACATTGTACCCCTTGATTGCACTAATGTACACAGGTATGATTTAACAATAAAAATAAATTAATTAATAAAAAATAATAAATAAATACAACAGCAAACACTAAGGAATTCTGTGTTTCTGGGCTCTGCATTCCTTCTCATGGTTTCTCTGTCCTCCCCTAGCCTCCATCCTTGCCCCAACACACACACACACACACACACACACACACACACACACACACTCTCTCTCTCTTTATATTTCCTTAAGTCCATGGCTATAGTAAGGCAGTGAGGGTTGCCTTAATCATATTTAAAAATGTGTATGTAATTTTCTATTGTGTTTGTACATAGATAAATTGTGTAGCATAATAAAATATATTAATTTGCTTACACATATACCTCGTGTGAAGGTTGTAGCAGGGGAGCACAGTTACTTCTCTGTCCTTGACCGAGGAATGGTCTTCCTCTGTCGGTGCTCTTTGACCGACCACCCGCCTTTGGGAGGGACTCACGTGGAACGATGTTAGGTTTGAATGTTTTTCTCCACTGCATTTAGAAATGTCAAAAGGAATAAGAGTTAATGAACACAGGCTGTGAGAAAAGTCAATCTCTTTTTAAACAAAGGATGAGAACATTTTATCCCTAGTTCAAGGCTCAGTAGGAAGGTGACACTCCCCTAACCAGCCAAATCGGTTAAATCAGCATGGCAATCAATGGGTTGACAGATGTCCCAGCCAGACGGCATTGACACCCACGTGTACCTTTATAAAATAATCACACAATATACACACAATTTTATTTCCTTCTCCTTGGCCAAAGATTCCAGATGTTTATATGGTACTGGAAGGAAGCTGAGTGCTCTTCTCTATATGACCCCCAAGGCCAGAAAGCAAGATACTGTTATTCCCAGACACTCCTTTTTTATGTATAGTATTTTCCAGAATGTAACGTGGAGCAGAGGAGGAGATAGAAATAGGGGAAGGCCACACACTCTTGCAGGTATTTCTTTCTAAGTACAGCTACAGCATCCATCGATGTTAGGGTTGATGTTTTTCCCCATTGCACTTAGATATGTCAAGAGGAGTCAGAGTGGATGAACAGGCTGTGAGAAAGTCAATCTCTTTTTAAACAAAGGATGAGACCATTTTATCCCCACTTCATGGCCAGAACCTAGCACCCCTAGGAGGCACTCATAAGTGACTAAATAAATAAATATAGTATAATTTTGGTTCAGGTAAAAGTAAAAAGAGGAGAAGCAGCAATTTAGCAATTTCTCTTCACTTTCGGAATTTGTACATGCATTGCTATGTACTCTGAAGACAGAGAAGATAATCTCTTAGCCTAAAACTTGACAATCATGAAAAAGGGAGGTTGACATATTTTTCTTTAGGGAATCAGATTAATAATTTGGTTGTTAGGACCCTAGACGTGGGTTGATATCGAACAAAGAAGTTCTGAAGAGGTCACTGATTCTAAACATACTCCTCTTCCTTTAATTAATAAGTTTGGGAACCAGTAAAAACCTTGTGGTCACCACATGGCCTCAGTTAGGTCTGCAGAAAGCTCCAGGCTCAACAGAAAATGTATGAAAAGCAGGCCTCATAATGTCAGTCCAGGATGATCTATACTCCACTGATCACTGATCATAGTGAACCTACCTTGTATTAATGATTGCTTAGGGTAGATGACATACTAGAGCCCAATAAAAAGACCTTCCATGCATAAGGGGAATGCATCAGGAGTTACCGCCCTCTTTAAACAAAGTGTCATCCAGCAACCTCATGGTATTCATAGTCTTTTTGGAAGTGGGTGGCCACACAAGACTATCCAAACACAGGGGTGCTTAGGATACAATCAACTGGGCTCCTGTTTAGAAAACAGAGCTCCTTATCCTGATTTGAATAATTCACAGTATATGTCTGCATCAAAACATCACATGTTCCCTATAAAGATATACAACTAATTAGGGCACCAGCCACATACACTGCAGCTGGTGGGTTTGAACCTAGCCTGGGCCTGCCAAACAACAATGACAACTACAACCAAAAAATAGCTGGGCACTGGGTGGGTGCCTGTAGTCCCAGCTACATGAGAGGCTGAGGCAAGAGAATCGTTTAAGCCCAAGAGTTTGAGGTTGCTCTGAGTTGTGACTCCACGGCACTCTACCCAGGGCGATGTAGTGAGATTCTGTCTCAAAAAAAAAAAAGATATACAACTTTGACATTCCCATAATAAGTAATAACAAAAAATATATGCAGTAAAATTTAAAAGGAGAGAAAGCAGAGATCCAGCTGACCTTCCTAATGTGCACTGACTCAGCATTTGTTAGCCAGATGCCTCTGCATACATTCCATGCAGCCTGGGCTTTTTCTACCTTGGTAATAGAAACATGACAAGATGGATACATGCTACGTTTCATGCATTTTAATGTCCTAATATTTGTTATCTTGGAACAAAATGTAAAATATACCCGGTTTTAGCACCCTAGCAAGCTGAATGCCTCGGCCATCTGTTCGTTTCTTGCTTTTATACATCTTAGTCATTTCACTCCTGCTTCTAATTGTAACTGCCACTTTTATGCTGATGGCACAAATCCTGAGGCCTTTTTAATGTCACTGTTGGTCCTCCTCCTGACACTTGGCTCATGTAAAATGATGGCTTAATCTCAACTGCATTTAAATTGATGTTTACAGTCAAGGGGTTGATCTAAACAGATGTAGTTTCTTGGATAATAAAATTCCCTTTTCTTTATCGTATTTCTTGTTTTATTTTTCACATTGGCTTCCCAAGCCCATAGTCTGGTCTCTGGAACTTTCCCTCCCACGTCTTCCTCTTTACCCCTTCCATCATAGCTGAAGCTTTCCATCACGTTATGCTATTGCATATTACAATTTTGCTTTCACATCACTACCTACTCTGTTTAATTAATTTGTTGACACACTCAGATTTCTGTTTACCCTAGCCCAGGAATTCCAGCCAAGATAATTACACACAGAGCTTTAGGACCTGCCTGTGGCAAAAGGTCCAAGTAGAGAACATTTGTCTTTACCTTTCTCCTACGGTGCTGACCAATTAGGTTTCCCTCCTCTCTCTCCCCGTTCACATCATGTGATCAGCCGTTCCTGATTTCAAATGCTTTTCCCCATTATTCTCCATCATCAGTCTATAGCTCTATCTGATCCAAAAAAATACAGTGAAATTAACAAAATTCCAATCCCACTATTCCCATGAAAATATTAATAAATAAGAAACTGATCTTCAGCACTTCAGTTAGTTCAACTGTGCTAGAAAAATAAGCACTTCTTGAGGGCTAACCATGGTAGATCCTAGTGGGGTAAGAAGGAAAAAGCCTCTATTTCTTGAATTCCCAAAGTGTTGAGTCTGGTTGGGAAAAAAAAACAAAACAGACACAGACAATTACAATATCAAATGATGAAATCCATGGCAACATATATACAGATTTTGGAAGTACAGACAATGGACAACTACTCTCAGCCACCGCCCCTCCCCTGTATGTATAGTTTATTTTCTTTCTGAAGTAAGTAATTTATCAGGATTTCAATGAGTAGCCATTGCTAATAGTTATTGAGAAAATACCCCGTCCCAGGGATCAATCTAAATATATTTCATATATTAACCTATCTAATTCTCACACATGACCTCAGTAAGTTGATACTTATAACCGTATTTTATAGAAGAAAAAACCAACACACAGAAAGATTAAATTACTTGCTCAAAGTCAGTTTGTGTTAAAGATTTGAATCCACTCGGTTTGACTCGAGAGCAGTGCTGTTCAGAAGACAGCACTGTGATGCTGAAATGTTCTACAATGGGCAAGATGTTCTCTCTGCATCCTGCCCATGCAGCAGCCATACCACTGAGCATTTGAAATGTGACTATTTGCAACTAGAACCAATGACTTTTTAAATGATTAAATTCTAGCTAATTCTAATAGCCACAGCTCCTGACCTGTAGGTCTTCCCCTGGCCACTGGGCTCTACTCCTCTCCAGGGCATGGCAATAAGGAGGTGAAAAAGAAGGACCAGTCTGAGCGAAGACATGTGGGTGAATTCTCATCAGAGATGCTGAGGGTAGAATGGGCTGCTCTAGAAAATACTGCAAGACCTGAAGGAATCAGATCTCTCAAGGTGGAATAATTACTATGGATTTGACATTTAAAGAATGAAGGGTGACACCTCCTACCAGTGACCTCTCATCAAGGCACTTCCATCTACTAAGAGATGCTACAAGTTCACTTCAGCCTTGTTCCTCCTGACACTTTTAAGAGAAGCAAGGTGAAGGTCTACAATTAGGCCTTACGAGTGGAATTTCAATACTGTATTTTATTTTAAGCACTGTGAATTCCAAGACAACCAGAGACAAATCCAAAATACAAGTTTAAGGAGGGGAGAGAGAGTGGAGAAAGGTCTTAATATGGGCATAATAACACTATTGATAACAATAGCTTCATTTACTGAAGATGTACAAGTTTACCAAGCAACTTCAATATATAGAATATTAAAATCATTTTGTCCACACAAACCTGTAAGGTGGGAAGTATTGATTTAATTTGACAGATAGAAACATAAAGGCATAGGGAAGTGATGGAGCTTATCCTAGGTCATATGCCAGGTGAATGGTGGAACCACAATTTGAGCCTTAATCATCTGAATCCCAAGGCTGTGCTTTTTCTCTGTGTGCAAGCCAACTTTCTGCTAAAACTGCTTCACAAAATATCTGATATCCTGGTGTCCAATTCCAATTGCTTGTCCCAGGTTCAGTATCTGTCTAATAGCTGTGGCTGTTAGAATTAACTAGAATTAAATCATTTAAAAATGTTTACTGGGTTACTTAGTAAAACTAGTCAGAGACACTGAGAAGATTACCGGGGGGGGGGGGAGGGGGCATTCTGTAAATGCTGGTTTCCCTTGATTGTTCATTTTCTTCAATACCAACAAATAAATTTCCCTGTTTTTAGGGTTTCATCCTTGTCACTCAAAAATCTTAAAGAGTTCTGGTAGAATCAGGCATAAATGCCCCGACCTGTCACAGAAGTAATCTGATTTCAGCAATTCGCAAAGGCCCATTCTGCAGTGAATGTCAACGCTGAGACCTCCTGCTGTCTGGCGGACACCCTTGCCACCGCAAGCCTGGGCAGCCAGGGTTCTCACTCTTCTTCAGCCTAGACACCCTCCCTTCCCTCCACCTGCCCAAAGCCCATGTGTCTGACTATCTGTACCCAGGTCAAACCCCTTTCTCCACAAAGGCTTCCTGATCACTCCAGCATGGCCCCCTCTATCCTGGATAGACCCCCAGCAATATTTAGGGTCCTCACCACACCTTTTGATACTTCCTAACCCTATTTGTATGTCATTCTATTACTGAGTTGTCGCTCAGGCACATAATACTTAACTCTCTAATGAGACCACAAAATGCTTAAGGGCAGGAACACACTTTTTTTTTCATTAAATCACTTCCAAAGCTACAGAAAATATCTGGTATCCATTTGGTAATTAGAGAATATTACAAAGAGCCCATGTTGTGCCCAGGAGGGCGAGACTGACCATGGCCACTGTTTGCATCTTCCCCATTCACCTGTGATATCTCCAGGATGGGTTCATTCATTATTGACTTCAGCACTTTCCTAAGGGTCCTCAGCACCTCTTCTAGTTTCTGCAAATAGTGAACACTTGGAAGTATCTATTAGATAACATTTATAGCAAATTGTGTGCCAGGCACTGTGTAAAGCGTTCATGGATCACCTTATGCAGTCCTCACAGGCGGTTGCAGCGGGCGCATAGCAGGCTGTTCCGAGCTCCTCCAGAGGGCTGACATCTCATTCCCCAGCATCCGGCAGAGCCATTAGCTGCCTTACCAGTCAAGAATTGGCCTCAGCTGTTCTCCAAGGTCATGCTTCCTTCCTAATTGGCTGAAGCAAAGGCGTAAATGCCCTGCCCCTGTGTCTCAGGTGAGTCACCCTGAAGGACTCTCTTACTCTGGCTCCAGGCAGGATGGCTGAGGGCTTTGTGGAGACTGCATTATAATTCCATCTCCTCCTCCACCCAGCCAACTCTTCTGTGGACACCAGAGAATCCGCAATAAACCCCTTGCTTGCAAATACCCTTCTCAGCTTCTATTTTTCAGGAGACCAGCTTAAGACAGCAGGTGTAACCAGTATTATTATTGCCATGTTACAGACGAGGAGAGAGAAGCTTAGAGAAGTTAAGTAACTTGGTCTAGTGTAAACTAGCAGTTCAAGAAGGTTGTAAGTCAGAGTGGCTGATCCCCCCTGCACTCTTAATATTATGTGCTGCCTCAAGAGGGAATGCATGAATAACACACTCAGCGTCTCTGTTGCAGAGAGTCTCTCCTCCACGGTTATCAGTGCCTGGCCCTTTCCACAGTGGGGAAGCAGGAGATGACCAAATCTGTGGTATTTACTCAGGAGAACACAGCAGGGTCTAGGACCTCCAGACATGCCCAGGATAATGCCCCACTGGGATCCTTGTCACCATTTGTATTTTTCTCTGGATCCCTGTGACTTTACACAGACTTTGTCTCTGAAATGTCTTTTAAAAATCCAAGATCATTAACTATGGGAAAGAATATTGAGGTGAAAGTATTCAAGGAAAGAAATCGTTTTGTAGTGAGAATGGTGATCAGTTGTTTTCTGTTTAACCTGACCTCTGCTTAAAGAGAGGAAATGGCTGTAAATGTACTCATGCCATATCTGGGATAAGCATGAGGAGTAACTTCCTGACAATGGTGAGAGATTGTCAGTGAGGTTTTGTTTGGTTTTGAAGGGAAAAGGGTGGAGGTTTAAGAAGGGTGCTTATGGTTCAGGAGAGTCCTGACAACTTTGACACATTAACTGATCTAGAAGGATCTCAACATTTAAAAAAAATTATGGAACGCTTCACGAATTTGCGTGTCATCCTTGCGCAGGGGCCACGCTAATCTCCGTATTGTTCCAATTTTAGTATAAGTGCTGCCAAAGCGAGCACGATTGTCAGTGAGTTGTTTTTTTTTATTGTTAAATCATAGCTGTGTACAATAGTGCAATCGCCTGTACCCATTCTAAGATGCACCATAGATGTGGCCCCCACCCATTCCCCTCCCTCCACCCAAACCTCCCCCCTCCCTTCCCCTTCCTTGGCCCTTTCCCCATAGTCTTGTGCTATTGTTGGGCTATAGCCTTCATGTGAAAGCTATAGTTTAACTTCATAGTAGGGCTGAGTACATTGGATACTTTTTCTTCCATTCCTGAGATACTTTGCTAAGAAGAATATGTTCCAGCTCCATCCATGCAAACATGAAAGAGGTAAAGTCTCCATCTTTCTTTAAGCCTACATAGTATTCCATGGTATACATGTACCACAATTTGCTAGTCCATTCGTGGGTCGATGGGCACTTGGGTTTCTTCCACGACTTAGCAATTATAAATTGGGCTGCAATAAACATTCTGGTACAGATGTCTTTGTTATATTGTGAATTTTGGTCTTCTGGGTATAAACCTAGTA
>CAUYPK010073443.1:0-21880 GCA_963574355.1 Loris lydekkerianus | reverse complement strand
GCTGGAACATATTCTTCTTAGTAAAGTATCTCAAGAATGGAAGAAAAAGTATCCAATGTACTCAGCCCTACTATGAAACTAATTTATAGCTTTCATATGAAAGCTATAACCCAGTAATAACCTAAGAATATGGGGAAAGGGTGGGGGGGAGGGGAGAAGATGGGTGGGGGGAGGGTGATTGGTGGGACCACACCTATGGTGCATCTTACAAGGGTACATGTGAAACTTACTAAATGTAGAATATAAATGTCTTAACACAATAACTAAAAATGCCAGGAAGGCTATGTTAACCATTGTGATGAAAATATTTTAAACTGTGTATAAAACCAGTGCATGGTGCCCCATGATTGCATTAATGTATTCAGCTATGATTTAATAAAAATAAATAAATAAATAAAACATGTTGACATTGAAAATTTCAGCAAAGAAGTGCAACACCTGTGGGTCAAAGGAGTAGGGCCCCATATACCAGAGGCGGTGGGTTCAAACCCAGCCCAGACCAAAAACTGAAAAAAAAAAAAACAAACTACAAAAAAAAAATTTCATCAAAGAAATATCTCCCAGTAATAACAAGGCATGAAGTGTGGCCATGTGGGTGGGTGAAACAGGTAACACAGGGGACTTAGTGCTGAATAGCTCTAGGACAACAGCATGCTTCATTGGGGAGGAGGATCCAGAACTTTCCCACACAAAGATGATGAAAATCTAAACTTTTCACTGACGGGGCGGGGGAAGAGCACCATGTCCCATGATACTGTAAAGAAGAGTTTGACCCTAAATGTGAGCTTCTGAAATGGGGCTAACCTTAATCCAGCACTTCTGAAAACCTACTTCTTAGCAGTACACAATTGCATATACTTCAAAAATATAACTTAATGGAGAATATTAGTAATATTATTTGAACTATTGGAAAAAAAGATAAAAATGTGGACTTATTAAGAGTATGCTACGTGGATACAATGGATATTGTTATGCTGTGAACAGTGTAGAATGACATGCTCTCATAAGGGAAGGAATCTACAATATTTCATTAAGAAGAAAACAATTGCCAGCACACAGGAGATTGCTATGACACTGATTTTCAAATACATTGTATATAGTAATAAAAAAAAAAAGAAACTAGTTACTGTGTCTTTGATCTCTGTTTTTACCAGTTCATTCTCAAAATGTACTACTGACAATGCTCCAAAGACTTGTTTGCTGGATAAGAAACATAGTATTTGTCACAATCTGAACTCTGCACTTGTCTTGAGACACACTCCTTCCTTAATCAACATTTCAACAGCTCTAACTTTCTCTTCTTCCTACATGCCAATCCTTACCTGAACTCCCTGAAACTCATACAATACCAGTTTTAGAATCTATCAGTCAAGTTTACATCTTCAGAAGGTAAATAAATAAATGCCTTCCTCCTCCAAGTACATCACATCCCCACCTGATACACTGTCATAGGCCACCCCCCCACCGTAGCTCGTGGTGTAGCTGGCACTTTACACAGTGTGTGTTTCTTTGATACACATCTGTCGCTTCTGCCAGGTTATAAACTCCCCAGGGGGGAAACCCTGTATTTGATATTGCTCACCATTTAGTCATCCTTCCTTGACACAGGACCTGACATACGTGCAGGAGAAACAAAATGAATGTTTGCTTAATGAAGTAAAGTTGTATTTATTTGGTGTTACCTATCTACCGATCACAGGAGAGTGTTTGTTTTTGAAGGACCAGTTCGTGGAGATTCTTACCTTTTTCTCTCTACAGTAATGCACATTTTGCCCATTTTTACTACAGACAAGCATTTACTCTCTTAGAAAATGAGCAAAGATTTGTTTTTCTAGGACTTGCCTGGAGAATGCAGGTTCCATAAAGATGAGACTATTTGTGACTTTCCCAGGAATAGAGTCTGTCAGGAAGGTAGAACCTGAAGGATAAAAATCAGAATTTAGGTGGTCCCTGAGCACCTCGGCATGCACATTTCAACCAGAGGGTCAGAGGTTTTTCACTCATTTCAGCACGTAGCCCAAGCTATAGTGGCTACATTGTCAATATCTATAATTTCAGCAGTCCTTACAGTAAAGTTAAAGTTTTAAGATCATTATATAAGCACAGTTCATCTCCTAATTTAATATTTGTCTACTTAATCCCTTGACTCAGTGTCATTTTTATGTGTACATACAATATTAATTTTTCTGTTTCTCAGAGTAACTAAAATGCATTTTTTTTTTAATTTTCCTGAATGTACTTTATAAAGTTTTATTTCAGAAGGTTATGGAAAAGTAAACCTTTGGAATTTTTTCTTAGGGCATTTTGAAATTACTGGCATGCTTCCAATTTGCAAATCAGTCCTTGTAAGCGTTCATGTGGAATCTGAAGGCTCCATATAGTTCTCCTTAAACTGGCTATTTGCAACAGATAAACACTGGAAATTGAAAGTGAGAAGCACTCATGTTGGGTAGAAACACCCCTGGGACGTCTGCAGTCTGGCAGTGACTACGGAACAAAAGTGAAAAGATGGCAGAATGCCGCGCTCACAGTCACTGGAGCACTAAAACTAATTTGAAAGCATTTATGCTGGCAGGGAGGTTATCACCGTAGTCATTTCAAAGCATGTGCCCTTGGGTAAGTTTAAATCACTAAAATCTCATTAACCATTAAGGAGACGTAAAAAGTGGTTAAGTCCTGAGTTGAATTATTTTTCAGTTTCTTGAAGCTCCCTCACATACCGATCCCTGACTTACACTGATACAACATCAGCTGGTGAGTGTGTGTGCACGTATACATGTGCACACCTGTACCCGTGTGCGGGCGCCTATGTGTGCATGTGTTGAATGGCTGATGTGCAGTTCACTTAACTAATTGTGTGGGTCTAGACAGCATTGCTGCACTGCACAAATAGAAGAGACAAATAGAAGGGACTTTTCCTCTCTCTTCGCATCAACAGCCAGGGGGTTCTTCTGTCACTCAGGACACAAGAACCCCCTGGCTGTTGATGCGAAGAGAGAGGAAAAGTCCCAAGCAAGCAGGGCCACTTGGGGTGAGACGTGGGGGCCCAGTAATGGCCCAGGTGGGGTCTCAAAGCACAGAGTTCCTGAGGGGGATTAAAGCACAAAGCAGATGCAGAGGCACAGAGATGAGGAAGGTTAATGCCACCAGGAGAAGGAGCCAGCAGGACTGAAGACCACCCTTCTTGCCCCTGTGACTCTTAGGGGCAGCTGAACACTGGTTATGTCTGGGATAAAAGGTCGTTTGGTCTATAAAGGCAACTACCTTTGTGAAGACTCCTGACGTAACCTGGTGAAGCTGGGTGGTGGCATAGAGCTCTGGTGGCAGGTGCCTGTCATCCTGCCCTTTTCTCTGTCGTGCTGGCCGGGCCTTCCTCATTGGTGTGGTGCTTCAAGAACAAGGGTAGAGAGGCCCAACGAACAGATCCTACACACCGCTGTGTGGGAAGAACATGTGGCCACAGCTATAACTCACCAAAACATGAGAGCAGCTCTCACTTTTCCACGCCTGTCTCTGGCAGGGAACACGGAGGGCCATGTGAGTGTCATCCACGGGTGAACAATTTGTGGGTCTTAGGGCCGTCATGACCAGTGTGACCCCAGGAATGCTACTTCGTTGGTAGCATTTCCTGCCTGCTTCCAGCACAGCGTGTGCCACTTGGCTTGTCTGTGTCTGACATCACACTGGCTAGTTGCTCAGTTACTCTAAAGTGGTCACAGAGCTGAAAGGTTTTATTCAACCCATTTTATTTGATTGTTCTTTATAGCTGAAGTGGATATCCCTACAAGACATAGCAAACCCCCATCACAGGTTACATCATGAATCAGGAGGGAAGAGTGGATGGAGAGAAAGACCGGCAGGACGCTCTGGGAATCACAGCTCACGACTGCTTCTGATTCACGAGCCTCAGCAGCTCCCTGTGGGCTGCGAGCAACTCCAGCTCATTTGGATCAGCCAGGCCAGGTGAGAGGGATCACAGGACTGGCACAGAGCTCTGTAGGTGGGAGTAGTCTCTGGATCAAATAAATTTAAGGGGAGTCTCAATGGGAGGGTCAGAGAGATGTGGACTGTAGTGATGCCACAGTGACAGACCAATTAACATCACAAAAAAAAAAAAAAAAAAAAACCAACTCCACGCTGTAGATGCAACCACGAATATACTAGGGGCAAAGAGAGATTCCATTTTCAGCAAGAGCAGCAGAAAGTATGTAGCGTATAAAGAATAGCGAGAGAAAGGCAGTCAGGGTAAAGGCAGCTGCCGGAGGTCAAGATAATAGACCACGCCGAAGAGCCGGACCACAAAGGCCAGGTGTAGGGCGGGTGCTGCTGGGGGCCTGCGGGTGAAGCGGGGGGGCTGCTCTCTCCAGGGGCAGTCTCTTGCTGCTGCTGTTGTTGTCCATTTGTTGTGTTGTATTTTATTTATTTATTTATTTTTTTATGATTTTGACATAAATCATTTTTCAGTCCAGGTCAAAGGACAATTAGGAGGAGAAATGTTTTTTCCATGAAAGAATTTTTTCCAAGAAAGAATAGTTGCCCTTTCTTGAGAAATAAGAATAAAGCAAAGACAGGCCCATTATCCCAGTATGGAGTGTGGGATACACTTTGTGTAGCAGGATTAGCAGAGGCACTTTTTGGTGCAGGCTTAGTCCAGAAGTCCAGAGCCTGGTGCACTTAGGGAGTTCAGCACGAGGATGAGCTGGATGTGGACAGGAGACTGGCCCTCAATAGGTGGATCTGGGTTTATGCAGCTTGTCACTGGTTATGAAGCTTCACGCCCCACCTTTTATAACCAGATGGCTGAGTCTGGGGAAGAGAGTAGAGCACAGGACTGTCACCCAAAGAGGATGGCTGTATGGAGAGGCAGAGAGAAGGGGTAGGGTGTGGGGTCCAGTGGTCCCAAATAGGCACCAACACTAGCAAGGGCATCTCAGAGGTCAAGAAGCCCTCTCAATGGAATGATGACAGATTCATCCTTAAAACTTCTCTATGAGTTGGGAGGTGCCTGTGGCTCAAAGGAGTAGGGTGCTAGCCCCATATGCCAGAGGTGGCAGGTTCAAACCCAGCCCTGGCTTAAAACAAAAAACCAACCAACCAACCAAACAAACAAACAAACAAACAAAAAAAAAAACAACTTCTCTATGAGTGGCAATAGCTTGGAAGTAGCAAAGCCCAGCTCTGTCCCTATGATCCTACTGAATATCAGCTGCTTTGAGAAGGAACAAATTTCTGAGATCTCTGGATAATTCACATAGCATAAATCAAGACTAAAGTATTGGGCTTCCTGCTAAGATATCACATATTTGCCTTAGCAATTAAATGAGGAAATAAAAGAAACAAAATCAGATTTGCGTGCCAAATTCATGAAGCAAATCCTAATGCTTTCTCTCCTAAGACATTCTAATTATCTGTGATATTCTGAGCTTGGCTGAGAGTCATGTCCTGTTACCTGCAGATATCAACACAGAACATTAAGGTAAGGAAACTACCAAAGGGACACATCTCAAATATTGCAAGAGGGATGGAATTAGATGCAAAGGTGGAAAGACTGCTTCTAAAAGAAGGGATGCTTTATGAGATGGCATAGGCCATTAGTTATTTTGTGAAATGAAATGGTGGTTAGCAAGTAAAATTCCCATTTTCCTGTGGGAGTTGGTACCCTCAACACGTGGCTCTACATGAACATGTAGGAACACATCTGTGAGAGCCATAGCAGATCCTGAAGGAAAGGCTGTGATCTCCCACCCGCTGCCCCATTATTTCGGGGTGGAACATCACTCCCCTGGCTGAGCACTTCTCTGTGGACACCAAGGAGAGCAGCTGTGCTGCCCTCGCTCCCTCCCAGATCCACTCTGCTGCAGGGAAGGAGTTTAAGAAGAATAGGACTTTTGTCTCAGTCTCTTTTAGAGGTAGAAATGCAGCTTTGTTTTCAAAGGTTGTCAGTGAGACTCTGTTGTCCGTTCAGTGTTATATAAAGAGCTGAGCATTGAAAAGGAGACCTTCAGAAGAAGAATGTGCCGGCTATTCATTTACTGCCTCTCAGAGTCAAGTTTCAATATAGGCCTGCCCTAATGGACAGAATTCTTTTAAGCATCTCTTATTTATGGTAAGCAAGATGTTAAGCATTCTCCGTAAAATGGTCCTGGAGAGGTATTGCAGTAAGAATCTGGGCTCTGTCCTTGCCGGCTGCTTACGACAGGGCTTGGGGAGTGGGCCTGAGGACAGTCCACAGCACTGTGCCCAGCCAAATGTCCAGAATGTGTGGTCCTTCAGCAGGCTGAGCCTGGTGTGGGAGTCAGTGCCCTGAAGGCCACTGGTCACACCAGCCACAGCTTCCTCGGAGCCCAGGCTGCCTGTGATGCCTCCACCCCATCTGAAAACCCATCAGCAGTTGATGGTTTCCCTGGGGCAGGCCACCTGCGTTCTGCAGCGAGCCTCTGGATGGCTCAGCTTAGGCAAATCCACACACTTGTGGGTTCAAGCCCCTTCTAAGATAAGGCCTTAACCCCCAGCTTTGGGGAGTGTCCTCTTTTCCAAGTTTTCCAACCTTATATACTCTTTCCTAGCCCGGGATGCTGTGTAACTTCCTGATATCTTATACTTATTTTAAATCAGTATTTTATGTATTTATGTTAAGAAGTATGAAAGTATATTAACATAACATATTATATTAATAATATATATAATTAATTATATTATAATTAATTAAAATATATTAACCTATTATATTATATTAAGAAGTATTCACCCACTGTGTGGTTTCTGTCTCCTGAATGGATGAAGACTGATAACAAAGATTCATTGGAATTTGTTAAGGAAGATGGCAGTTATGAAGCCAGGCTTTTGGTGGGGCAACATCACAGAACTTTTGACTTTGCTGGTGGTCAGTGGCCTACGTTGGGTCCCTGAGAAGTCTTACCATTTCAGTAGTGGACTTGAAGCCTTGAGCATGTGCAATTTTGACCTTGGCACCTTACTGCAGTTTATGGCAGCTTTGTCCAAACATGCACAGCTTCTTTAATTTAGGCAAGGTGGTGGGGCTGAGGGTCCCTGAACCAAACACGAGTGGCTTTAGAACACGGTCTATGGCATTTTAACCTTGAGCCGCTCAGGGGGAGTCTGGGTTCTTATCTCAAGCAAGATTGATGCACGTTACATGAGACTGTCTACATGCAGGGTTAAGGAAGGAATGAGGGGGCTCACCCTGATTCTTTCAGGCACTCCTGAGATCAGCCAGGGGCCTAAACAGCACTACAGACTGTGCACAGCAAACAGAATCTGTCCTGGGAGTTTTGCTTTAGGAAATGACGATCGACTTATTTGCTAAATTTTATGGGTGCAGATTCAGGGTTGTGATCATTTTTAGCTCTAGAATTCTAGAATATGAAGCTCATTAAGAGATGTGGTATTGAACCACTATATTTTTTTAAAATAACATTTTTAGTGGGGTCTATTTTTATTTCCAAGTATGAACTTGAGATGTGGTAACATAAAAAATAAAGTGGCAAACTTGCATGCATACTTCTATACATGGTTCTGAAAGCAAGAAACTTAAAACGTTTCTCTTTTCTGAAAAATGTTTGTACACTAAATTTAATGACAGACTTTATTTAGACTTTGGCAGTTATTTTTGCTGATGTCCCATCCTATCCCTTAGCCTCTGCCGTTCACAGAGTGTCCGGGTCTATCCTGAATTTCCATGACTCTGCTGTTTTTGGAGAGTTCTGCTCAGGCATTTTGTAGAGTGACCCAGAATTTGAATTTGCCTGATGGTTTATTATAATTAGACTGGTACTGTGTTTTCCCGGGCAGAATCATATAGAGGATTTCTCATCCCACCATATCAGGAGTACACGAACACAATTCACCTTTCCACTGGGTGAGGGTGGTTCCTGCCAGATTCTTTCTCTAGGTCAGCTTCTTTCTTTTTTTAATTTTTATTAAGTCATTTGTATATAGATCATAAATACATTTATGCCATTATGGGAGTTGATATGTTGATTATTTGTATAAATTGGAGTGCTTACATCCTACTAATCAACAGAGCTTTCACCTCGTTTACCCAATTACAGCATTAAGACATTAATGTTCTACATCTGATAGATCCAACTTGTACTTGCAATATGCTCCATAGGTGTTGTCCCCCTACTGACCCTCCCTCTATCAACACACCCCCCTCCCCTCTCCTCTCCCTCCCCTTCCCTCCTTCTATTTCTTCCCATCCCACAGTCTGTTAGAAGCAAGTCACGACCTGCTGCCTTCGAGGAATCTGAGGTTGCACGTATAAACCACTCTAGTAAAGAATATGCATATTTTAGGGAGAAATGTTTGGACTATTCAGACACTCTGTTTCTCTTTAAAACTTTACCCACAAATTTGGGCACTCTTCATACATCTGGCTTGCAGTAGCTATTGCTATGGTATCATAATGGTGATTTTCTATTCCCATTATTTTTCTCTATTAACTATTTGAAATCCTTCTCTAAGAATATTTGTTTCATTTATTCACTTGTTTAATCACTTATTTATGTCACTATGGCCTCGACGGTACGTACTTTATTCTTTGGTATATAATACATTATTCTTCTCATTTCCTTAGTTGCTCACACTGCTCTTGCTTTCGCCTGTGGGAGCTCAATCACACTGGCATGTTCCCATTTTCCATTTATTTATTCTTTAAGGGCTTCGTTACATCTGGCAGCACACAGCAGTGTGCCTCGTCTCTAGGTCCAGCCTGGGGCAGTCCTTCATCTAGGCAGGGGCCACTTCCCTGGCACAGGCTGTCTTGGTGCTGCTATTCCTCAGCCTGCTCAGTGCAGGCAGCCCTGGGCATCTGTGCGTGTGCAAGACCTCGCACGCACACTCCACCCAATCTGCACCCACCAATCTAGCCCACATCTGTGTATATGCCAGACGATTCATGTTCACTCCACCCAATCTGCACCCACCCATCTAGCCCACATCTGTGTATATGCCAGACCTTGCACGCACACTCCACCTAATCTGCACCCACCCATCTAGCCCACATCTGTGTATATGCCAGACCTTGCACGCACACTCCACCCTATCTGCACCCACCCATCTCACCCACATCTGTGTATATGCCAGACCTTGCACGAACACTCCACCTTACCTGCATCCACCCATCTAGTCTTCATCTGTCAAAGTATCATCTGTCAACTACCTACCCACCTACCAATTTATGGTCTATTTACCTGTGCATCATTTTTCTATTAAAATAAACATGAATTGATACTGCTCCCTCTCCTCTAACATCACAGGATTTTCTTCTCAATTTCCCTCTCTCTTATTTACAACCTTGTTCTCTGACAATGAGCAACCTGGCTCCCTTCATCTGTGATTTGTGGAGGAAGCAGAGATGGGAAGACAAGCCTTTGTCCTCTCTCCTTCTCCCTGCGTTAGTGGGCATGGGCTCAGCCACTCAGCCCTGCATTTGGGCCCTTGCAGTTCTCAGTGATGAGGCAGGCACATGGCTCTGACTGTAGATTTCTGGTTTTGAAAACACATGGTGCCTACAGAGCTAAATCAGTGTTGAGTTTTATAAGAAACTGAGCTCACTTTTCCTCCACACCTTTGACTCATTTGTCTTCTCCTAGTTTTGTAGCTCTGGCTGGAGAAGGTGGATGCCGGCCACACAGGCCGTGGGTGAGGAGGCTGTTCAGTAAGATCTGTCCTGCCCTGAGCTCTGCGGTACTGGAGTTAGATACTCTATTTATTGAGTCATCTTGGGCAACATTTTATCCTCTACATTGGTTTTGATCCCCCATCCCTAGAGCAGACCCGGAGACAAGGATTTAAGCACCGTCGTCACTGTGGAGGGGCTCCCAGGAGGCAGTCTCAGGAGACCAGGAACCAGGGAGGAAAGACAAGATTAGGCTGTGCCTTTGGCTCAGTGAGTAGGGCGCCGGCCCCAGATACCAGAGGTGGCAGGTTCAAACCTGGCCCTGCCCAAAAACTGCACAAAAAAAAAAAAAAAGAAAGAAAGAAATCCCACAAGCCAGCAGCCTGCAGTGCTGAGCCAGTCACCACCTTGTGCACCAGGGGCTGTGGAGGCACACGTGGGACAGGCCTCAGAGCTGTCACAGGCGAGTAAACGGAGGTATTCACTCAGCACCAGACGTCTTTAATGTGGGGGGACTTGTTCCTGGTGCATTTACTCCTGAGCAGTTTCAGCCCAGGCCACTAAGGGAGGAGCAGCTCTGCAGCCCCAGGAATTTTCTGTTGGCTGAAAGGTGCAGGAGCCAGAGGCCTGTGTGCAAACTGGATGAGATGCCTCAGAGGCTGCCCAGGGGGACATGGCTGGAATAGTCTAAGTGACTGCTGTGGACACTATTTGCATTTCATTGAGAGAAAATGAAACCCAAAATGTCTGAGCAACTTGTCTGAACTAAGAGGCTGAGTCTCTCAAGTCCGGATCCGGCGGAGGCTCGCACCACACTGCTGTGCCTGCGGGAGGCTGTCCTGGCTCTCTGCCTGTCCCTTGCTGCTGGGCACGGCCGAAAAGGAACGCAAAGAAATTTTATTTATGGAAACAGAAACCAAGAGCCACTGGTCGCCGGAGGCAGCGTCACAGAGACCTCCAGGACACAAAATATGGGTGTGACCCGGGCCAGGTGCAGACCTAGGGCCATCTTCACGGAGCCCTGACCTTTTCCGAGTGAACCAAGCACCAAGCACGCAGGGACGTCCGAGGACACCCAGTGTGGCCCGTGGCCTGTCGGGTCAGCCGTCCTTGCGCAGTCTGTGCGCATTTCTTGGGCTTTAGTCTTTCAGAAGCAGCGGAGCTGCGTGGATGGGGAGCAGCTCCAGACGTGGCTGCATCAAAGCCAGTGGGGGTGGGGAGGGCAGCGCTGAGCTGCGGACGTGAGCGGGACGGGGCGTCCGGGGGCTGTCACCTTGCCTCCAGTGGTGGGACCTCAAAAGGTCAGAGTGATGAAAATGCCATCTGGCATGCATTGCCTGCTCAGGGAGTGCAGCCGGGACGCACATGAAAGACTCGCGCCCCTCTGCCACAGTCACTGAGGGCCCGCAGGTCTGGGTAGCTAAGAGCAGGTGTCACACTCGGGAGCGAAGGTCGTGCAGAGATGCTAGTTTGAATGGCAAACCGGTGACCCTCACTGGGAAGACGAGGACCTGCAGACTTGTCCCTGGGTCAGAGCCACTGTTTTAACAAGTATCGTTTCCTTAACCAAATAGTAGACTATTCACAGGAGGAAATACAAAGATAAAGGAAAAAAAAAAAAATCAAATTAATCTTGTCATCTAATATCAAAATTCATATGTAGGTATATAGAGGCATACATATCTCATACACCAATAAAATATATTTATATAGAACAACCATATAATCTCATGTATTTGTGAGAGTATGTATTTATAATATATATTATATGTATATGTGTATACATATGTGCTTTACTGGCAAATATCTGTGTAATTTTTATAATCTCGTTTTTGGCTCATGCACTTTTGTCCATAATTCTGTGTCAGACACATGTATATGCTTGTATGTGACTGTGCGCCTCGTGGCAGGGGAGATTGTGTGTGTTCTTACAAAAGCTCAGTTTATGTATTCTGATACACTTATATTTCTTTTAAATTTTTCTACAACTACCCTTTTTTCTGTTTTTATCTTTTCTTGCTAGTTGGATATAGACGATGTCTTCATTGATTACACCCTGAAATCAAACACATCCATATTTAGTGATTGAACCATCAGCCATCTGCTAACTTCAGGAGGAGTCAGAGGTCCACACGCGGGATTTTGTTCAGAAGACATCGAGGGTTGCGGGCAGTGGGGGGGGTTGGGGGTGGTAGGGCCTGGCTTTTCCCTCTGCAGTGCACAGTGAGCGGGTCGGGACAGCACATCTGCGGGAGGGGCCCAGGGTGCAGGGTCACTCCATGCTGCTGGGTACCCTGACACGGGCACCCTCCGTGCATGTCCCCTGCCCAGACATCTCAGGGACCAGAATATCCACAGTGAAGAGCATGCCTAGATCTCCTTTTCCTTTCCAATTATTTGAACACATTCTGTTGCAGCTTTATTCTGACACTTATTTATAATCATCTGCTTAACTATTTCTGCCTAAGTCTAGTTTAAGTAGATGAAAATAGCATCTTTGAACTTCACGTGTAAAATCATTTTAATTTGCTTTTACTTTTTCCTTTTCTTCCACAAAACTGTTTTTAAAAATATAATCTAGTTTTTAAAAACCTACTTTTTAAAAATTTTCTTTCTTTGTTTTTTGCAGTTTTTGGCCGGGGCCAGGTCCAAACCCACCACCTCCGGTACATGGGGCCAGCGCCCTACTCCTTGAGCCACAGGCTCAAATCTACATTTTAATATTGTTATCATAGCATTATTATTTTATTAATATTAGGCTATTTCTGACGTTTACATTGTTACAAAAGCGTACTGAGCGCTTGCTTAGATTTCAGTACATTCCCAGGAGGCCCCTGACGGACCCTTCTATCCTGTCACATCTGCCCTGTTTGTGAGTTCTTATCCATCCGTCAGCTGCAGGATACGTGGGTATGTAAGAAGATTTTTTTTTCTAAGAACCTTGCTATATGGTTTTTTTTCTTATTTTTTTGTTACTTGCTCAGAAACTTGACACTTACCTTGGCACAGGGACCTCTGGGAAGAACTTCCTCTGCACAGAGCTCTGCGTGGGTGTGTTACTCAGCCATGTGCATTAACGGTGTTATTTCATTGTGATTCAGCCATTTGCCTTAAAATCTGTAACTCATCTGACTTTTACAATGTATTTGTTGATTCATACCTAAGTGCATGTGAGATTGACTTATTTCAGTAAAGTATTAGTTTGGATTCAATAAGTTTGGGTTTTATTCATTAATTTCAGGGCACCTAGTCTGAGTCCAGATCACAAACCTCCTCTTCCCTTATTTACCTCTTTCTATGATCTGGTCATTACTTAGTTCTCACCACACACGGAGGAGAGCTTCATTGCCTTCTAAGATTCATTTCTTTTCTTCATAGTTTTCATTTTGTTTTTACAGAGGTAATACCTTTTATTTCACTGATTTCATTTTTAGAAAAGCTTATCTGCTTTTCTCTGCCTTGTCTAGATTTTAAGCTGGAGATATTATTTTTGATGCTATGAAGGGTATTTTAATCTCAGAATCTGGACTCATGGAGGCCTTTAAAAATGTTTTTTTGCTTATTTGTAGGTAAACTATAACTAACTCTGCTGCTATTTTACTTTCGGTTTCCTGCTTTGGTAAAGTATGACCTGTGCCCCACACCTTCAGCCTTCGGAGGTAGGGCTTGTCTTTCTTAGTCACTCCCCGCCCCCCTGCAGTTTTTGGCCAGGGCCGGGTTTGAACCCTCACACTTCCAGTATATGGGGCCGGCACCCCAATTCTTTGAGCCACAGGTGCCACCCTCTTAGTCCCGTTTGTATCTCCAGCCTCTGTAACAAACATGGAAGAGAGCACCAGTTAATACGGACGCAGAAGAGCATTGCCATGACCTCACTGCCTGATGGGGGGTATGGTGCACCCTTGTGGGCATAAACTCCGAGTTCTTGCCAAATGGGCTGACAGCACAGAATCAGTGTAAATTGCCTCAGAAAGAAAGCACAGGGCCCAGGCCAGTGGAGAAAAGATTAGCAATTAAGGCTGTGATTGCTGGACAACAGAAAAATGAATAGCCAACTCTGCTAAGTACCATTTTTATCTTCTAACTCACAGTGCTGTCCTACAAAGACAACTGTCATTTTACATTTTAATGCATAATAATTACAAGTGAATTCCAGAAAATATAAAATCCTGATATTTTCAGAGGTATATTTGGTACTAATGAAGCTATCTAGACAAATGAATGTTGACTACTCAGAACTGTTGGTTAAAAAAAATAATAGAATTAATGAGACTCTACAAATTTCTTTCAAAAATAACAAGTTGTCTGTAAATGATATCACAAAAAACTAAGGGTCTAATTTCTGGGGTTTTATGAGATTTATAGATCAGACTTATGAAAATGCTATTTATTACTTTCAGCGTATCTTTAATCTTAATATATTTTTCTCCCTGAATAGTCTGATAAGACCCATGAAAGTAATATCAGTTCTTGAAAGAGCAAATATTTAAGGGAATTATTAATATTAAATAAAACACATTTTCCAAGTGTGTCATCAAGATATGTAATCTAGAGAATAACATTAGATTTAATATTCACCAGCTCAGTCTCCGTAGGCATTACTGATCAAATCTCTACGTGGGATTTTATATTAGTGAACTGGAAGGGATGATAAACTGGGCTTTTCATGCTGTGTCGGATATTATAGTGATTTTATTAGAACTTGATGAAATATATTCCATAGTTAGTTCAGCTGATTTATGCATTTTACTTCTGAAGTTACAGTTGAGTTCAGTTGATTTGAAATAATTTTCCATTTCATTGTCTGCAGTGACCTGCTAATTCCAGCCAGCCTTCAGATACAGAAACACCCAATGACAAGAGCAGTAATTGGAGACAGAGTCTCAGGGGAGTCACCGGGATTAACACCACCTGGCTGCCTGTCTCATAGACATATAAGGAGTGAGTCCCCCGCATGCCAGTGAGTTCATGATTTATGGTGTCGAGAGTCCCAGTAAATAAAATTCCATAAACATGAATGTCATTTTATTAATTTATTTAATACAGTCTCTCCTTGTAGATAAAATACACAGCAAGACAATGAATCATGAATTTGTTTGGTGAGTATAAATTCTAAGCAAGAAAGACTAGTTTCTCACATGATGCAAAGACGGATAGCATCACATTATAAAATCAGTTGTAACAATGTTTACCACATGGATATTGAAATGGAGGTGATATTGATATCTGATTTTCAACAGGAACATCTTCCCAAGATGCTCATATACTTCTATGAAAATAGCTTAGTTTTCCAAGCTGATAATATCCTTGCTTCTAGCTAGTTCTGCCCTGGCCTCTAAATGACTCTGTTTTCATAAGTGTAATATTTATGATTCAGTTATTTACATGCTTTGTTGTTCCCTTGGCAGAAGGATATCTTATTTTTATTTCCAAGTTGTTATATCTGTCTACGTGAACCCCCGTATGTTGGGTGAGTGAGTGGGGTGTGATCTTTCCAATAAGCACCATCGGGGTACTGAGTAAACTAATCTCTCACAACATCGAGGTTTGTTTAGTAACTTGACCATCATCTACTAGGACATTCTACGTGAGCTTTCACATACATGTAGTATGAATAGATTGTATTCATTTACTCAATTGTTACACATCTGTTCTGTCTCAGAATTTGTCTGAGTGAAATACTGAGCAGTAATAGAAAAATAAGCATATTTTAAATACCTTCCTTTAACAGTGCCATCTTATGGCTATGGATTTGCATTTCAATGTTCATGGTTTTATTATCTGAAAATCTCATTAAAGTTTAAGTGTGAACACAAGCAAAAAACACGAGAGAACACTCGGTTTCTGACCATCATTTTCTTTCTGCTTCTCTAGATTCAAACACCCTTTCCACAACAGATTACCTCTGAATATTTTCTGATGTCATAATTTATGGATTTGACATGACAGATAATTGACAGTATTCAATTATCATAGTGTAAATTTTCTGAGATTTGATTTTTACAAAGAATTCTTTTATGTATATATTTATCATTCATTCATTATCATTTTTTAATTTCAAAATATCAGGGGTGTACAGATTATTTTGTTACATGGATTGAGTCAGAGAGTGCTCAGGGTCCCTGTCATTTTCCCTCTTCCCCTCCCCCCTTCCCTGATGATGTCCATGGTTTTACTACTCTCTGCATGTGTGTGTCCCTGGTTATTTCTAATTTATTAGACAGTGTGTGCGGTGTTTGTTTTTCCATTCTTTTTTTTTAGAGAGTCTCACTTTGTTGCCCTCGGTAGAGTGCTGTGGCATCACAGCTCACAGCAACCTCCAACTCCTGGGCTTAGGCGATTCTCTTGCCTCAGCCTCCCAAGCAGCTGGGAACACAGGCACTCGCCACAACGCCCGGCTATTTTTGGTTGCAGTTTGGCCGAGGCCAGGTTTGAACCCGCCACCCTGGGTATATGGGGCTGGCACCCTTCTCACTGAGCCACAGGCGCCACCCTGTTTTTCCATTCTTGAGATACTTTGCTTAAGATAATGGCCTCCAATTCCTTTCAAACTGTCAAACTGCGGCAAAATGCAAGACTTCATCCTTTCCTCTGGAGGAGTAGTTCTCTGTGGCACTCATGTACCACCATTTGTAGTCTACTCATAAATTGATGGTCACGTGAGTTGATTGACGTCTTTGCATTTGTGAACTGTGTTGCAATAAACATCCGAGTACAGATGTCTATTTGATAAAATGACCAACTTTCTTTTTAAATTAAAACTCCAATTCTTTGTTGGATTTACTCCAAATTTATTAGGTTTACGCCAAGTTTATTGGTAGTATGATGCTGTTAAAACCTGTTTCTTTGTTTTCTTACTCTCTTCAACACGGGGCACACACCATCTGGTGTGCTTTTAGCTTTCCCTGTGGGCATTCACACTGCACAAGCCCTGTAGTAACCACAGGGACAGCAACCCCCTTGGGTAGGTTGTGGGAGTCAGAGATAGAGATTCTCTACAGGTCTACTATTTGTTTTCTAAAATGCATTCTTTTGCTACTTAGAACTTCCTAGCACTCACAATATGCAGGCACTTAAAAATAGGAATATTTGGTACAACAGTAGCAACATAGAAACATTCTGCACCTCCTTTTTTCCCTGTTTCTATCATGTGTGTGTGAAAAGAGGGGGGACCTTTTCTCCAATATTTGTTCAATTCAATGTATCTTTGATATGCATTGTTATACATTTTCAAGACACTTGGGTAATACAGAAAGTTGAAGTAAACATAGAAACAAGTTTATTAGATCAGGAATTCATGGAAGTCAGAGCAGGGGAGCAGCTCATGTCACCGAGGCCAGCCCTGTCACAAGCGCACATCCCCGGGGAAGTGGTTCCAGCCCGTAAGAACTTGGTGCAAACAATGAGGGACTCTCCAGCTGAAAGAATGAATAGTCTCAGCTTGTTGGTAAATGAGAATCCCTTCTTCAGAAATGCGAGACTGGGTTATGGTCGGACAATGTGATTCTTCATCCTAAAATCAAGAGAGAAATTTAAACCAAAAATAGTTGAGGGCAAGCAGTAAGGGGGAACTCTATGAACATTTTTAACCTTCACTTAGTAAACACTGTCGTGGGCACTGTTGTTATCCATTAGTTAACGTACACACAGGAAGGCAGTGCTCTGGTCTTCTGGAAACTTGCCGCATAACTTCAGGAAGTTATCATGTCAGGGTGCATCATTTTCAATGTTATTAAGAATAGACTACTTTTTAGAGCCGTTTTAGTTTTACAGAAAAAATTAAGCAGAAATTTCTCACATAGCTCCCCAGAATCCCCCATTATTATCTCACATTAGTGTAACACACTTACAATTGGTAACCTTGTATGTCTTCATTATTTTTTATCTGGAATTCACAGTTTACATGAGGATATAGTCTTTGTGTTGTAAAGTTCTTTGGGTTTTGAGAAAGGCACGTATGCACAGTACCTCACAGAATAGTGGTGTGTCCCTGACCATGTCCTGTCGTCCACCCGTCCCTCCTTCCACTCTGCGGGGCCCTACCAACATGCACTGTTGTCCTCTCTGCAGCGGAGCTTTCCAGAGTCCGGCAGTTGGAATCCCAGGTGTGCACCTTTCAGAACAGCTTCTTCACTTAGCGATGTGCACTTAAGCTTGCTCCATGGCTTTCCATGGGATGATATCTCCTTTATTTTATTTATTCTTTCAATAATGCTCCGTTGCGTGGATACAACACAGTCTTTTTAGCCACTAACCTGTTGAAAGACATTTTGGCTGCTTCTAGTCATGGACAATATTGAATAAAACAGCTATGAATATTTGTATGCAAGTTTTTGTGTGGACATACACCTTTAAATAATGTGGGTGGATACCTAAAAGTACTTTTCTTGGTAGCCTGGTAAGACTAAGTTTAAATTTGTAAGAAACTGCCAGACCATCTTATAAGGTGATTAGACCCTTTAATGATCCAGCACCAATGAAAGAGTTTTTGTTGCTCCACACTCTTGTTGACACTTGCTCTTGTCATTTCGTTTGACCTTGAGCTATTCTAACAGGAGGGTAGTGATACTTAATTATTATATTAATTTACAACTTCCTGATAACATATGATGCATTTATTCAAATGCTTACTTTTCATTCATATACATGTTTTAGGTGAGAAGCACGTTAGGATCCTCTGCCCAGGTCTTCACAAGTACACCTGTTTCCGGCCGTTGAGATTGGAGTCCTTTGTGCATCTTATACACTGTCCTTTAGATCTGTGAGTGTCACAAACTGTCCTTTAGATCTGTGAGTGTCACACTCTGTCCTCTAGATCTGTGAGTGTCACACACCATCCTTTAGATCTGTGAGTGTCACACACCATCCTTTAGATCTGTGAGTGTCACACTCTGTCCTTTAGATCTGTGAGTGCCACACTCTGTCCTTTAGATCTTTAAGTGTCACACACCGTCCTTTAGATCTGTGAGTGTCATACTCTGTCCTTTAGAACTGTGAGTGTCACACACCGTCCTTTAGATCTGTGTGTCATACTCTGTCCTTTAGAACTGTGAGTGTCACACACCGTCCTTTAGATCTGTGAGCGTCACACTCTGTCCTTTAGATCTTTGAGTGTCACACTCTGTCCTTTAGAACTGTGAGTGTCACACACCGTCCTTTAGATCTGTGAGTGTCATACTCTGTCCTTTAGAACTGTGAGTGTCACACACCGTCCTTTAGATCTGTGAGCGTCACACTCTGTTCTTTAGATCTGTGAGTGTCACACTTCGTCCTTTAGATCTTTGAGTGTCACACACCATTCTTTAGATCTGTGTCATACTCTGTTCTTTAGATCTGCGAGTGTCACACACTGTCCTTTCTATCTATGATTTGCGAATATTTTCTCTCAGTCTAGGTATGCATTTCCATTTTCCTTTTTAATGTCTTTCACAAGGAATAAGTTTTCAAATTATATTAAATTGCATTATATACAAATATTTTTCTTTCATAAATTGTGCTTTTGGTACCATATCTCAAACTTTATTGACAAATTTAGGCTCATCTAGATTTTCTTCTTTGCTATGTTTCCAGAATTGTTACTGCTTTCTGTTTTAAATTTAATTGTACAATTCGTTTTTGATTAATCTTTATAATAGGTATAAGATTAGTATAGAGATACTTTTTTTCTCTCACATGGCTATCGGTTGTTCCAGCACCATTATTTTAAATTAAATCATAAACACATAGATCATGTATACATTAATGCATTTCTGGGGTACAATGTGCTGATTTCATATGGAATTAGGAACATTTACATCACACTGGTTAATATATACCTTATCTCATTTACTTAATTATTGTCTTAAGACAATTATACTCTGTACTAATAGATCAGACATGTACCCTGGCATTATGAACCATAAGTGTGATCCCACCATTCACCCTCTCTCGAACTGACCCCCTCTCCCCTCCCATCCCTCTCTCCTCGCTCCTTCATCCTGGGCCATAGTTGTGATCTATTCTTCATATGAAAGTATGAGTGATTGTAAATTGGTTTCATAATAGTACTGAGTACATTCGATACTTTTCCCTGCATTCTTGAGATACTTTACTAAGTAGGATATGTTCCGGTTCCATCCATGTAAATGTAAAAGAGATAAAGTCTCCATCTTTTTTAAGGTTGCATAATATTCCATGGTATAGATATACCACATTTTATTAATCTATTCATGGGTCGATGGGCACTTGGGCTTTTTCGATGACTTGGCTATTATGAATTGAGCTACAGTGAACAATCTGGTGCAAATATCTTTGTTGTAAAGTGATTTTTGGTCTTTTGGATATACAGCTAGTAGAGGAATTGCAGGATCAAATGGCAGGTCTACTTTTAGATCTCTGAGTATTCTCCATACTTCTTTCCAAAAGGGATGAATTAGCTTGCACTCCCACAAGCAGAGCAGAAGTGTTCCCTTTTCTCCACATCCACACCAACATCTGTAGTTTTGGGATTTTGTTATGTGAGACACTCTTACTGGTGTTAGATGGTATCTCAAAGTGGTTTTTATTTGCATTCCTCTGATGATTAAAATGATGAGCATTTTTTCATGTGTCTGTAGACCATGTGCCTGTCTTCTTCAGAGAAGCTTCTTTTCAAGTCCCTTGTCCACAATGAAATGGGATCACTTGTTCATGTCTTATTAATAAATTTGAGTTATATATCTGGGTATCAAACATTTGTCAGAAGCATAACATGCAAATATCTTCTCCCATTCTGAGGGCTGTCTTTTTGCTTTACTTATTATGTTATTGGCTGTGCAGAAGTTTTTTAGTTTGATCAGATCCTAGTAATATATTTTTAGTATTGCTTCAATTGCCCGGGGGGGTCCTTCTCATAAAGTATTCTCCCAGGCCAAGCCAATTTCTTCAAGTGTTACTCCTGAACTCTCTCCAAGAATCTTTATAGTTTCATGTCTTAAGTTTAAATCATTTATCCAGTGAGAGTCAATTTTTTTTAAAGGTGAAAGATCTGGGTCCAGTTTCAGTCTTCTACAAGTCGCCAGTCAATTCTCCCAGCACCATTTGTTAAATAAAGAATCTTTCCCCCAATTTATATTTTTGATAGGCTTGTCAAAGATCAAATGACAATAAGTGTCTGGGTTCATCTCTTGTTTCTCTATTCTGTTCCATACATTTAACTCTCTATTTTTGTGCCAGTACCATGCTGTTTTGATCACTATAAATTTATAGTATAGTTTGAAGTCTGGTAGCATGATTCCTCCTGATTTGTTTTTATTTCCGAGCAATGTCTTGACTATTTGAGGTTTTTTCAGGTTCCATATAAAACAAAGTACTATTTTCTCCACCTCTTTAAAGTATGACAGTGGAGTTTTAATAGGGATTGCATTAAATTTGTAAATTGCTTTGTGTAATATGGACAATTTAATGATGTTTATTCTTCCTAGCCACGAGCATGGTGTGTTTTTCCATTTGTTAACATCTTCAGCTATTTCTTTTCTCAGAGTTTCATAGTTCTCTTTATAGAGATCTTTCACATCCTTTGTTAGGTAAATTTCCAAATATTTCATCTTCTTTGGCACAACTGTGAAGGCAATAGAGTCCCAGACTGTTTTTTTTTTGGCTTGACTATTATTGGTATATATAAAAGTTACTGATTTGTGAGTATTGATTTTGTATCCTGAGACGCTGCTATATTCCTTGATCACTTTTAAGAGTTTTGTGGTTGAGTCCCTGGGGTTTTCCAGGTATAAAATTATATCATCTGTGAAGAGTGAGAGTTTGATCTTCTCTGACCCTATTTGTATACCCTTGATCACCTTCTCTTGCTTGATTGCAATGGCTAAGTCTTTTTTTAAAACATTTTCCTTTCCCCATTCAGTTGCCTTTTCTTCTTTGTCAAAGATCAATTGTCTCCATTTGCACATATCTATTTTTGGCTCGCCATTCTGTTCACTGACTGATTTGTCTATTCTTTCAGCCATACCACACTTTGATGGTTAGTCCTACGTAGGATGGTTTCATGTATCTGACTTTGTTGTTTTTCTATATTACTGTATATACTCGAGTATAAGCCGACCCCCTTAATTTTACCCTAAAAACTTGGAAAACTTAGTGACTCGAGTATAAGCTGAGGTGGAAAATGCAGCAGCCACTGGTAAATTTCAAAAATAAAAATATATACCCAAAACAATTACAATAATTGAGGAATCAGTAGGTTAAATGCTTTTCAATATTTATTGC
>CAUYPK010073439.1:0-12621 GCA_963574355.1 Loris lydekkerianus | reverse complement strand
TGGTAAGTCATGGAAAAAACCCAAGTGCCCATTGATCCACGAATGGATTAATAAATTGTGGTATATGTACGCCATGGAATATTATGCAGCCTTAAAGAAAGATGGAGACTTTACCTCCTTTGTGTTTACATGGATGGAGCTTGAACGTATTCTTCTTAGTAAAGTATCCCAAGAATGGAAGAAAAAGTATCTAATGTACTCACCTCTACTATGAAACTAATTTAGGGCTTTCACATGAATGCTATAACCCATTTGCAACATAGGAATAGGGGGAAGGGGGAAAGGGAGTGGAGGGAGGTGGGAGGTGGGTTAAAGGAGGGAGATTGGTGAGAATACACTTGTGGTGCATCTTACAATGGTATATGTGAAACTTAGTAAATGTGGAATATAAATGTCTTAACACAATAACTGTGAAACTGCCAGGAAGGCTATGTTAACCAGTGTGATATAAACGTGTCAACCTGTCTGTGAAACTATTGTATGATGCCCCATGATCATACCAATGTACATAGCTATGATTTAAAAAAAAAAAAAAGGAAGACACAGAAATAGTCTCAGGTATCTGAATGAGCTATCGTGAGTTACAAAGAGATTATAATCAGAAACAATAGGAAGAATAAAGATTTCTCTTTCTTAAAAAAAAAAAAACAAGACTGTCTCAAAAAAATAAAACGAAATAAAATTAAGTTGAGAAATTAAAAAAAAAAAAGTTTGAGATTCTCTAAATTGACTTAGAGAAGAGAATTATGTTCAGTAATCCCAAGAGATAAGAAGAAACATCCTATAAAATGTTTTTCAAATCATGTTCTTTGAGATGACTCATATGTTGTCATTTCTGGAAATCCTTACTCATCTTCAGTGTGCTCACAAGGATTGGACAAGAGTTAATGAATACACAATCACTGTTACAAATAATAATTAATGAGTAAGATCTCCTGACAAGGCCATTAAGACATATGTGAAGGATTGAAATGATATGCTCCTTGAATTTGTTTTTTCTCTGAAAGGTCCAAGTATTTGGGCCTTCATTAAAAAAAAAAAAAAAAAAAAAAAATAGTTTGAAACTAAATTGATGGAATAAACTTTTTAGAAGATAATTACAGAGTGTTCCACCAGTTTCACTGAATCACTTTACAGGCCACAAGTGGACAGGCTGTTGCTCAAATGTGTTCTTCATTTCATGGTATTGGATGGCAGTATGTTGTGTTAATGAGCAAAGATGGCAGGTGGGCGTTCTTCCTGTCTCTCTCTGGGCTGTCACGCCCTCTCCCTGCTCTGCTGTCTTTCTTTCTCCTCCATCTTCCCTTCTCTCAGTTCCCTGCTCTCTGCCCTCTTCTCTCTCCCTTTCTCATGTCTCCCCATTTCCTTCTCTCTAATAGAGAATGAAGTTATACTTTTATATACTAAAAAATGATCACAATGGCACAGGAGATGAGTTTTGCATAGTTTGGGAGGGTGGCTGTGTCACTTCCAACTTTTCACAGACTCATTTCTATCAGTGTAATTTTGATTAAGCTTTTTTTAAATCACCTTCCTCTCCTTTCACGATTTTATGTACTTCAGTGATTTCCTTTCCATGGGTCATTCTGGGATCCTGAGTAACCTTCTCTAATCCTGTCCCCCAAATTGTTACCAATTGATAAGTGCTTATTATTCTCACCCTCAGCTCATCTGGGGAGCACAGATACTCAGCCACATTGGGAATAGGAAGTTTCACCACTCACATTGGTCAGCAAATTGACTACTTGCTCAGGTTACATTTTATTTAATTTGTTTTTAATTTTGAGGCCAGAGCTTTGCAAATAGGCTGTTATGATCTTTAGAGATAGAAATATTTCTGTTTGAAAAGGTAAGTGGATAACTGGAGTACCCAGTTCCTGCCCTAGCTTTTTTTCTTTGTCACTATCATTATCGTTATAAAGAACATTTATTATGCACCCGTGATGGAGACCCCTGGAGCTGAGTCGATCCTTGAGCAAAGCAATGGAGTTAGCCACAGCAGGACATTAGCACTTCGATTCCAGCCCATAAATGAGTAAACAAATGAGCAAACAGTGAACAATACATAAAACAAATACTGCATTAGGACCAGGGGGGTACAGTGCTCCTTATTAGCTTCATCTACACAGGTAAGATTCTGAGAACAACACATCAAGGAAGAGAATCTGGGAAACCTGATAGTTGCTGTGCTCCTCTGGACAGAAGGTCCATGGTAGACATCTGGAAGGATCAGAAAGCTTCCTGCCAGCCTTTTGTAGAATTTCGCCATGTAGCCATATGTTGAATCTACATCAAGCCAAAAAGAGTTGAGGTGTTCTTAATTTTTGGATGACACTGACCTGTCAGAAGGACTTTTACCAAAAAAGGGGGAGAAGTGACATATCTGCAATCTGGAAATTGCATTTCATGTTCATTTGTCACATCTAGGAAAAGCAAGTACGGTTTCTTCCTCCTGCCACATGGATGGGGAATGATTGCTTAGAGTTGGGTGGTGGGAGCCACGTCACCACTATTGACTTTCTATGGAAAGCAGTCCATCTGCAGAGGCAGCCAGTGCAGTGTCTGCACACCCTGCAAGGTGCAAGTAAACTGGTTCCAATACCCCACGGGCTGATCTGAACGGAGAATAGTTACTGTCCTGTTAAAGGCAGTCTTCTCCTCTTACCTTCACCCTCCTCACCTCCCAAGAGAATAGGCAGGTTTGTTCAGGATAACTGGGACACCAAGGGTATAGAGACCCCTGAGTTGCATTCAGCAGAAAGCAGGAATAAAAAGGACCAAGTTACTCATTAATGTATCCATTTATTTAGCATTTGCAAGGATATATGAACCTACCGTGGAACAAGCTTTGTTCCAAGTAAACAGTGAGCCCTCTTGTTAGAGAGCTCACTTGAGGAACGTGCAGAACTTGGATTTGTGTGTTTTATAAAGTCCTCCTAAAATTTTGTTATTGGAGTGACACTCCAGAATCAGAGGATTAAACAAAATGCCTTTTATTCAAGATCCCATTAGAGAATCTTTTTACATTGGCAAAAGCAAGGATCGCTGGACATGTTTAAGAAATATAATTTATTAATTTTGAGGAGTTTTATCTAAATTGAACTTACTCTTTTGAAAATGTTTCCTAATAGAACACCTTTTTGAGAAAATAGTACGTATTTATTTAAAGACGACATTGTCAATGTCGTCTAAAAACCATCACATTTATTATTTATGTTTTTGTTTCTCAAGTAGGTTAAAACTTTGTTTAATATTGTTGAATTATTTACCTACCTATTATTTACTTTTTATAACCTAGAAAATGACAGAAGAAATCTCAATTCATTTGAAGCAAAATTACTAAAGAATTTGAATTTGAGAGTTAAGTAATAAGGCTTCACGTATTCAATTAATAGTAATGCATCTCATTCTTGCTACATTCCAGCCATTGCATTTATCATAATTTGATTAATTTGAAGGTTATGACTAAGTAATTGGGATATGTTACATGTAGTAGTGGGTGTTAATATGTGTGTGCCTGTTTTGTGCTTACAGTTCAGTTGAAAATACAGACCATAATATTAAATGAAAAAATCAGAGTGAAAATATGAATCTGTGATATGATATATAAATATGAGTGAAGAAGTAGAAAGTAACTCAAACAGAGTGTGGTAGACTAAGGACATGAGAAATTTATTTTTTTTTTCTTTTGAATCACACTACAAGTCTTATAGAGATATTTGAACAATAAAAAAAAATTATCTAAATAAAAATGGATCTAAATTGACCTGTTTGTTTTGAATACAAATGAGCAGAAGTTTGAAAAAGGAGGCACTGGAATGCTTCTTTAGTACAAACATAACTATAAAGCTCCCAGGGGAATTTCCTAACATCTTCCATCATTTCCAAAATGTTAGATTCTCAAATGGAGGGTTTCCGTTTGGGCTGTGTGGAGAAGGTTGAACTTTGGTCTGCCTATTTTCAATACCCAGAAGAAAAAGCAAAGTTTTATTTATATGGTATTAAGTTTTCATATGTTAAAATATATTTGCCTTATTCTACTACCTCTTAGATTCAGTCTGATCACATAGGGTATAACTGAGTATCAAATGAATTTTAAACAAATGATACATAAAAATCAGCTTGATTTGAGGATATTCTATTGGCCCAGTTTTTAATTTCTTTATAAATTTAATTTTGATGAAGTAGTCTGCCAGGAGAAGCAGGTGGTGAGATCTGTACTCATAGGATGAGAAGAAAACATATGCTGGCTAATAAGAAAATCAGGAGGGAAAAAAATCACCTTCCCCGAGAAAATAGATGCTCCATAAAACTGCGCCTTTTCTTATTATCATGAAAATTACTTTTTGGCAGTGTTGCAAAAAGGTTGTTACACATTATTGTTAATTGTGGTTGGAGACACAAAGCAATATGATCATTTGATGTCTTGTTATTCAAAAAATGACAGCTTTTATGTGCCAATAAACATGAAATCACCTGGAAATATCCCTGTGAATTGAGGAGCCATCTGAATGTACTTGCTTAATGCATAGACTAGACTTTTATGAAGCCGTGTGAGTTTGTGCTTAGCATTTTACCTGATGGTTCCTTGTCATCCATCTGATGAGGGAACACTGTTTGCTTGGCAAACGTGAGACAGAGAAACCCGTCACTTTGTCAGAATGTGTGGGTAGTGGGCAGTGTTTCTGCTGGAACATGGCAGGAGAGCCAATTAGTCTTCAAGACTGTGAGTACTTTTCATCTTGTCGGGAGCTGATAGCCACGGTGTTCCCTTCACCCCACCACATCCTTCTTCCCTTTCCAAGAAGGGGACATGGAAGGAACTGCTAGGAACATTAAATTCATCCCTAGTAACATAAACAAAGTTGAGGCAGAGTGTGCTTGGATGCAATCCTCTTGTGCCATTTACAGTGACAGGATGCTGCTTTCAAAGATGACACTAAGAATGCTCAGGTTTTAATATGATTGCCTCCAAATGCTGGAGAAAGCTGCATGTGTTGGGCTGCCACTCTGCTCTTCTGTGATATCTCTCTCTCTCTCTCTCTCTCTCTCTCTCTCTCTCTCTCTCTCTCTCTCTCTCTCTCTCTCATTCCTCCAAGTGCAGCATCCTTGGCTGGTAATCTTTAAACCCCAGGCCGCAGCGATTTCTCCTTCATAGAGCAACACATTCAGCACATCATTCATGCTTCCCCAAACCAAACTCACAGAGAGCCAATTAGTAAGTCGACGGGGATGAATTCAGTGGGCAGCATGAAGGCCACCCATGTGGAGATATTAGGTGTGCGCTCGGACTGAGTGACAGACGTGCAGAGAGTCCAAAATGAGGTGCTTTATCACACCTTCCTCAGGGACACATGAGAGAATAAAAAGCAGTTTGGGGGGCATCTCCGCCATCTGTGCCTATTCTGGGTTGTTGACTTTGCCCGGACCAAGATCAGGCGTCCTGATGAGAGGGTAGAACCTCTTCAGCGGTGCTCACTCGCCTGCTTGCAGCCTTTCCTGTGCTGGAGGCAGCGAAGGGCAGCCGGCCGCTCTCTCAGTGCACCTTCTATTCGTGTCTTCTCAACCCAGTCTGGGCATCTTTCTGATTCCATGTGACCACTCTGAAAATTCTTTCTTTTTATTCATTTATTCACTCATTTAACAAATATTTATGAAGCGTACAATACGCGCTGGACCTTAGGTTAGCTGCTGGGAATAACATGGTGAGAACATCTTTATTTTCACAGAGCTATGTTCTAGTAGAAGGTTTTTAGACAAGAAACAAAATAAATAAGTAAATTGTGTAATAGGTTCAAAGGTGATGACATTAGTGAGCTAAAATAGCCTTTGTGAAATTCCTAGAGAAAGACAGTCCAGAAAATTAGGCTATAGGTAAGATGGCTGGAGTATTGTTGATGTGGAACGAAAGGACTTACGGTAGGGAAGAAAAAACAATGGACTTCATCCTCTCTTTTTCTTTCTTTCCCACAAGAAGCTACATCTGGTATTGCTCTTTTATTCCCCCCAAATGGAGAGTGGACAGGTCACAGTAAGAAAGAGAGTTCAGATTAAGGGGAAATTAAGATGTGTTTCAGGTTCAGGAAATAACCTTGGAGAGAAAACAAGGATTCCTGAGAAAGAGCAGAAAATGCAGTTATCTGTTCTCTCCGCCTTCCGCCTTCCATCCAACTTCCTCTGCTCCTTTCAGTTCTCAGTGAAAATGGCGTAGGATTTGTCCACAGTAGAGGACTAAACTTGACCAACTCAAGGTCCTTGTTTGACCAGTATTCCCTGCCTGACACTTTGTTAAAATTTTAGCCCATTTTCGAGTTTTGTAAAGATGTAAATGTAACTTTCTGTTGTTTTTCTTCTCCAACGATTATTTGCTGCAGATTATGTTACTCACGGACCCCGAGATCGAGAGCAGTTTACTGATCAGCTCAGATGAAGGGGCAACGTACCAGAAGTACCGGCTCAACTTCTACATCCAAAGCTTGCTTTTTCACCCCAAGCAGGAGGACTGGATTCTGGCATACAGTCAAGACCAAAAGGTGAGCATGCCTACCTTACATGAGATGACAGTATGTGGTTCTCCAGGGAAAAGATAGTCAGTCCACCCTTTGAGGTGAAAGTCATCATCTCAGCCCTTCCTCCTACTCAGTAATTGTTTCCCTTCTGTCCAGTAGCCTGAAATCTGTGCCAGTGGGTCAAGGAGAAACAAGAAGAATCTCAGGTTGCTTAAACCATCTAACATCTGGAACAGCTTAGGAAATAAGGGTTAGAAACCCAAGTAAAGCATTGGGGAGAAGCAGTGTTTTATGTGTGTAGATAGGTGATCATTTCTCCTGGTAAAGGACCCTTAGTTTTTTTCAGATCTCAAAGCTTAAGTGGGAACATTAACTAAGGGTTTGCAAAAGTAGTGAGAAAAATGGTCAGAGGAACAATAATAATGTCAGTAAATAACATTATCAGAAGCTTGTTGCCTCAGGACTTTTCTCAGGTAAGATAAATGTGAGAGAAACTCTTGTCAAAAAAACCAAAAGGATAGTAGGTGAAAAAATTTGAATGCTCTTTGTGGAATGCATTGCTCAGTGAAGTCACTCTCAGCATTCTCCTTGGAGGAGTCATGTGTTAGAACTCACATATAGTTAAAGAACATTGAACTTCATGAGTTAGCAGGCTATTCTACGTTCTTTCTGTCTGGGCTGCTATAGATATGTGGGGTTCTTAAAGGCAAGGGAAGGGTGTGAGCAGCTTCCCAAGATCTCTACTGACGTGAGTGTATTACAGGAAGCAAATTAAAATTCTTAAGATAGGAGTTTTATTCATGCTTCCCTTACTGCCAAAGCAAATGCACATTAAGCCTAAAAATAGTAAGAATTTACAATTAGTATTTTTTTTTTTTTTTTTTTTTTTTTTTTCATCTTGAGCAGCCTGGCTACCCTTTCAGCAGAATGTATAATTTTGTTCCTGGAGTCAGGCTGCAGTGCATGTGTGCCAGGAGGGTGTAGTTAACAGAGGCAAGGGCTGAGAGGGTCCAACACCAGGATTAGTCATTCAGTCCACTGGATTATTACATTTTATTTTATAGCTAGTTAATTCCCTTCTACCCTGGATGCCAGAGGAACAGTGAGGGCCAGACTTACCTGGCTAAATACAAACCATGCATCTTTTCAGTTATGCTGGCAGAGATGACCCAATATGTAACCAAGAAGCCCTTCATGTCCCAGCCCTTCAGACAGTGCCTACCATGGTCACTGCATCAGAGTGGCTAACGCTATAGGAGCTGGGACACCTGGGCTGTGGACTCAACTCAGCCACTCCTGGTGAGTGGTATTTAATGTTGGTTTCCTTTGTTCTGAAGTATATTTGTAGGGATAAATAGAAGTGTAGGATTTTCCATTCCAAGAAACAAATATTATACTCCACATCCTTTTTAAGAGCCACGCGTGGTACAGTGTTGGTAAAAATTAACTGTTATGGAGGAGCTTTCGATACATCATAACTTAGATGATTAACACTTATGAGTTCACTAATAGTCTAAGGTAAGCCAAAAAAGCAGTTGTTTCATTGGCACATAATTTGTGGGCAATTGAATTGTCTGGGTGAGCTGCATGGAATTGATGGCTCCAAGTTCAGGAGATGGAGCTCTAGTGACCTCGGAAGGTCTTACCATCTGGACTTTAATGTCATAAACATATAAGGTGGGCAAAACTGCGTTTACAGGATTCCAAATGTCTCTATGTGTATGAAACTGAAATTTGATAAGAGTAATTGTAATACCACAGATACACAAATACACACACGCAAACACTCACCCCACAGACCTTTGTTACCTAATGTTAAGTTTTATTTTTTTTTAACTGATTTGGTTGTTTAATTGTTAGGTGAAATAATTTTTATTTTCTTAATTAGGACTTTGAACATTTTGTTCAAGAGAATGATATGTCTAGAGTTGTAGATTATAAGAGCTGGTCAATAGTAATGTAAGGATAAAATATAGTAATATGAGGTAAAAAGCAAGAATCCCAGTTAGAATGATAATACAGTACTCCTGGGAGCAAATGCTGAGGGGTCTGGACCAAAAGGTCTGTTTTTGTGACCATGGTACTAATGAAGCCTGTGCTTTTAGAGTTGCAAGATGCCTTATCAGATTTTATTCTGTATAAAGATAGGGATCCAAATATCTGGGAGGTTAATAAATGCTCTCAAAGGGAAAATCAGTATTTGTAGATGTTCTACAATGGCATGAAGGCCTACATGAAATTTGCTAAAGTTCTCATTCTTTTATTTATTTATTTTTTTTTTGTCGTTGTTTTCATTTTGTAAATCTTTTTTAAATTTCAGAATATTAGGAGGTACACATACATGGTTTGTTTGCATACTTTGTTTCTGTACAGACTGAGTCCACGTTATAGTCATGTACTCGTAAGTGTGCCTTTCACCCAGATGGTTTACACGGTACCTGGTAGCTCTGAACTTGCCCATCCCTTCCTCCCCCCTCAGCCCAGCTTGATTTTCACTGAGATTTCCTTCTACCCGTGCACTTAAGTAGCTCCAATTTGGTGCTGAGTACGTGTGTCTGTTTCTCAATTCTTGTGATATTTCACTTAGAAGAATGGTTTCCAATCCCCCCTGCACAGGTTGTACAAAACGACACTAGATTGCCATTTTTATGGCCAAGTAGTTCTCCATAGTATGCATATACCACATTTTACTAATCCATTTATGTATTGGTGGGCACTTGGGTTGTTTCCACATGTTTGTGATTGTGAATTGTGTTGCTGTAGGTTGATCTTTTGAGGTGAACAGATGGCAGAAACCAGCCTTTCTGTCAACCTGTTTCTCCAAGAAAGAATGAAGTATAAATCATCCTGGAAAAGAAAAATTATGGATAACCTGCTGTAGAAGTAGGAAGCAGAGAAGACCTTCATATCCCAAGGCTTGAATTACGAAATGAGGAGTAGGGCATTTGCATGAGGGGTGTGGGATGCAACCATTGGATGCACCTTTAGCTCATTGCAAGGGGCTGTGGCTGCTCAGTAGGGTCAGTAATAGGGAAATAATAGCTGTGGTCACCAGTGGATTATAGATATGTTGGCTCTGATTAGATGCAGCTATGGGCAACAGGAGGATCCTGTGCTGGGGTTGTCTGGCCATTGATTGTATTTGCTGGGAAATTAATTTTTTCTTATTAGTATCGCTCATCAAATTTTATGTGTCAGCTGCTAATGCTGCTGGTTGCTGTTCACTCTGCTGGATGCCATTGTATATCAAACTCTGATGAACAGGATCCTCAGTAAATGTCTCTGGGAAATACCTGGTAGAGGTGTAGCAGCTCCTTCAGAACTTACCTAAGAACAGAGTCCTGCTCTCTTTTCTCTTTGTTTGCTGTCTTCTTTTTCTTTTAAGGCATATGCTTCCTTTTGTGAACACAAAGCCACACTTATTTTTCCTTATTTTTCTGACCTTGCTTTATCTCTCCTTCAATGAGTGAGACTTTGAGGACACTGAGGACAGATTTTGGATCTCTGGGCTGTGAGACAGAGCCCAGATGGGCTTTTCTCTTGATGCCCCAACATCAAGAGGAGCTTTTGATGTGAGCATCACAAGAGACACAAAGTGTTTTGTTTTTAGCAGATTGTCCTTTCTGGCCAATGATAGAATTTTACAAGCCATGAGTTCCATAGGAGGACTTTTTTTTTTTTTAAGTGGTTTTTAATCAGAGAGAAATGTGTGTAGCCAGATGTCCTCTGAATTCTCAAAGCCAAGATGTTTTGATGTTTTAGTCTTTTCACTTAGAAGGAGAAATTTATTTTTGATATTCCAGATCTACATGGTTACATTATTCAGGGTACTCCAGAAAACCAGAGAGAGGGGAATTGGCTCACACAATTTTGGAGTTTAGTAAGTCCCAAGACCTGCCATCTGAAAGCCAGATAGCCAAAAATGCTGTCGGAGTGATTCAGTGCAGGCCTGAAAATTGCATGGGGCCAGAGCCAGTGGTCCCATTTCAACTCCAGAGACCTGAGGGAAAACCAGGAACTGCAATTTTGATGTCTGAGGGCTGAAGAATTTGGATGACTTAGGGTAAGAAGAAACCGGGAGTTTACCATTCCCCAGTCTTTTTATTCTATTCAAGGTTTCAAAGGAATTTAAAAATATTGCTTTCATTTATTAATTTATTATTTTTTCTGTAATTTAAGCAGTAGGCAACCCAAGCATTCTGCCTCTTTGTGTTTGGAGACACAGCAGATTACAGAAAGGAGATACAGTTCTCTCCTTCGTTGCTAGTTTTCCCTGCACTTTCTCTTCTTAATACAGGAAAACACCCAAGGAAGCCTTAGCAGCAGACTGTGTCTGCTAGATTACATCTTTATTTTAATTTGGCAATAAACTAGTGTACAAACTGTGCTATAAAACATTGCCTCCAACGGAATCTCTCAGTCTGTCTTAAACACCTCACTAAACATGATGTGTTGGGAAACATTTGAAATGAGAGAAAACAAAGAGCAGATGTGACTGTAAGGAAATTAAAAAACTAAAAGTGAAAGGGATAAGAATAAGCATGTACCTCCCGCTCTGCCGACTGCCGAGGCTCCTGGCTTTTGGCGGCTCTGTTGGGGCTGGCACTAGAGGAGTGGTTTATAAAGGGAGAGTGTCCTGTTGTGGACCAACTTGAGTGCTGCTGAGTGGCTGGAGAGGAGAGGCCCTTTCTCTCTCTGTCCATGCTGGGAAGGCCTCGTCTCAGGGTAGCCCTGGAGCAGGGCCTGCTGCTATAGCAGACAAGGCCGAAGGACCGCTCAGGTCCAGGCCTATGCAGTGTCTGCTTTTACCCAGCCCTGTGGACGTCCAAAACCACCTAGACCATGAACTCAATTTCTACATAGGCAGACATGAAGTACAGCTGAACAAAACAGGCAGGGTCTCTGCTGTTTTGTTGTAAACAAAATTGGAGAGCAGGAAGCGTGCTACTGCTGCAGGCTCATGGTATCTTGGAGTCAGTGACAGAACTCCGTGCAGGTTTCTGGAGAGCACTCAAAAAGGAATAAAAGCCATTGAATTTCTAATGGAACCTTTTAGAAGTTGTTTTTTTTTTTTTTTTTTTTTTTTTTTTTACAACTATACGGTATTTTATTTTCATAACACAAGCCAGTTATTAAGGGTAAAGCTGTCTTTACAGTTCTGCTTATAGTCTAATCAGTACAAATATGCAGTTAGACTTTATTCTGTTGCTTGAGGAGATAAGATGGTTCTAATTACATTTATGTAAGATTGAAAATTATGTACATCATAGAGAAATTGAGTTTTCTAGTACTCCAGAATTTGATTTTGTGTTAGTACAAAGTTTGCTTAATAAAGCATACCCTATTTATAAGTCAAATTTTGTATTATTTTATCTAAACCCTATCTCAGTTTGTGCTTTTCTTATAATTAATGAGAAAGATAATTGGAGCAGATGTTTACAATTCATGGGTTAGCTATGACACTTCACTTGTTCTCTCAGTCTTCTTTATATCTGTGCTCTAGGAAAGTTTTTGTATAACAGGCATTAAACATAAAATTTAATCTGATATGAGGCATATTTTATGATTTGGCTCTTACCTACTAATTTCATGTCTGTCTTTATTATCTAACTTTTTTTTTATTGTTAAATCATAGCTGTGTACATTAGTGCAATCGCCTGTACCCATTCTAAGATGCACCGTAGATGTGAACCCACTCATTACCCTCCCTCCACCAAAACCTCCCCCCTCCCTTCCCCTTCCTTGGCCCTTTCCCCATAGTCTTGTGCTATAGTTGGGTTATAGCCTTCATGTGAAAGCTATAATTTAGCTTCATAGTAGGGCTGAGTACTTTGGATACTTTTTCTTCCATTCCTGAGATACATATACTTAAGAAGAATATGTTCCAGCTCCATCCATGTAAACATGAAAGAGGTAAAGTCGCCATCTTTCTTTAAGGTTGCATAATATTCCATGGTATACATGTACCACAATTTGCTAGTCCATTCGTGGTTTTGCCCACTTTTTAATTGAATTGTTCATCTATTTCTTCCTGATTTGGTTGTATTCTTATGTAGATTCTGGTTATTAGCGCTCTATCATATGTATAGCTTGTGAATATTTTGTGCAGAAC
>CAUYPK010073438.1:0-21475 GCA_963574355.1 Loris lydekkerianus | reverse complement strand
AACTGCAACCAAAAAATAGCCGGGCGTTGTGGCGTGCGCCTGTAGTCCCAGCTGCTCGGGAGGCTGAGGCAGAAGAATCCGTAGAAGCCCAAGAGCTGGAGGTTGCTGTGGGTCCTGTGACTTCACGGCACTCCACCGAGGGTGGTAAAGTGAGACTCTGTATCTACAAAAAAAAAAAAAAAAAAGAAAAGAAACTACACCCAAGAGCCACCTCCTCACCTGGACTTGATTTAGATGTTAAGAGTCTGTACTTTGAGCTGATGTTGTAATGGAATAAGACTTTAGGGAATGTGGAGGGGGGGTGCATTTGGCATATGGGAGGGATGTCAATCAGTAGGAGCTGGAGGGGAGACTGGAGCCAGTCTCCAAGGCAGCCTTGATGATTCATGTCCCCTGATACTCATTCCCTTGTGTCGTCTCCTTCCACACTAGATAGGGCTGACAAGGCTAGGTCATAAAAGACAATGAAGCCTCTATCTTGCTCTCTCTTGGATTGTGGAGACGTCAGCCACTATGAGGATACACAAGCAACCTTGTGGAGAGGTCCAAATGGCAGGAATTAGATGTTTCCTGCCAGCAGCGAGCATGAATTTGACTTTGCAGCTATGTAAATAAGCTTTTTCAGGAATGGATCCTCTGGAGGTTGTCATGCCTTCAAATGCCTGCAGTTCCGCTGATGTCTTGACTACAACTTTAGGAGAAAGACGATGCCCAACTACCTGGCTAAGCCACTCCTGAATTCCTGACCTGAATTTATTTATTCACAGAAACTGAATTTATTTATTCACAGAAACTGAATAAATAAGTATCATTAATTTAAGCTGCAGTGTTTTGGGCAGTTTGTTCCACAACAATAGATAACTAATATACACTCCACACTTTCCCCCACTCATTTGTGGTGTCTTTTAAAAAATACCTGTTCTCATATATAAACTGCTATTTCTGAGCTTTTTTTGTTCCATTCTTTTTGTTTGTTATTGCGTTAGAACCACGCTCTTCTCACAATATGAATTTGTGGTATATCCTAATTATCTGGCAGGGTCAGCCTCTCTTTGCTCTTTTTAAAAATTTACCTGAGTCATTGTAGACTTTTATATTCTTCCATATTAAAGAGACTTAGGAGTTTAAAATATTTTTCTTAGAATTAGAATCACACATTAGTTCCCAAAGTTGGGAGAGGTGAAAGGGGATTTGGCATGAAGATTCTGAAAGAGAAAAGAAGCCCATAGGTCTGCTTCTGATTCTTTTTCCAGCCTCATCCCACCCAACCAGATTCATTCATTCAGCAAATATTCATTGAGCATCAGTGTGTAGTAGGCACGTACTCTTTAAGGTGGGAAGAGACAGTCCATAAACAAATATAGAATAAATTAGAATATGTCAGGAACCAAGCACTGGGAAGAAAATGAGCTGATGATGTGAAAAAGGGAAACTGCTGCAGCCAAGAGATTCAGAAGGAGGGCTGTCATTGAGGAGGCATTGTCTGAGTTGCCATCTGAATGGCACCTTGGAGCCAGCCCTGCAGTCAGCCAATCAAAGAGCATCCCAGGCAGGGGACACAGCAAGGGGCCAGGGAGGGCTTCCTCTGGGTGTACTGAGGGAAGCATCAGTGGGTGAAGTTGGGCATGCAAGGGCAATGGTAGAAATAAGCTCAGAGAGGTCGGTACCTGTGCAGCCCTGTGGACCCTGGGGGAATCTGGATTTTTCTCAGAGGGGAAACAAGTAGCATTTGAAGGCTACTTAAGTGGGGGAGCAAGTGGCCTTTGGTTGTGCTGTTAACCACCTTCCGCTTCTTCCCCAGCAAAAAAGGGAGAACCTGTCCCCGCTGTGCCTCATCCCCACTGTGACATCTCCCCGGGAGGAGCAGCAGCTCCTGGCCAGCACCTCCAAGGTGAGGCCCCTGAGCCCTGAGGGGTGGAGGCTCACTGAGGGCCTCCTCCTGTAGCCTCACCCCCTCCTTCATCCTCTCTCCCCCACAGCCCGTGGTGAAGCTCCTGCACAACCGCAGTAACAACAAGTACTCCTACACCAGGTGACCACCAGGGGCTGGGTGGTGGGTATGCACTGGCTGGAGCCCTAGTATTGGTTCCAGCCCTGCTCCTACCCAAGGGGAGGGCCCATAAGAATGCCTACCTAGTGCATTTTTTAGCTCTGCCACTTAATCCTAGATAGGTGGGGCAGGTCATTTTCACTTTTGAGCTTCAGCTTTGTTGTTGGTAAATGGGGGGTTGGTGAAGATTATGTGATAGTGCTAGCCTTTCCTAGTCCTTATTTTTAAGAGGCAATGTTGTAAGTGCTCTCTTTATATTGACTGACAGAATTGTCACAATTGCTGTCAGCTGCATTTTACATATGAGCAGGTTGAGGCATCAAGAGGAAGTGACTTGCCTAGTGTCACCCACTTAAAAGTGGTGGAGCCAGGATACCAGGTGCCTGGCACAGGAGCCACAGCTGTGCCTGCTTTCCTTCTGAGGTCTACTTAGGCTGGCCCCCACGGCAGAGGAAGCTTCCCATTGGGTACTAAACCCCTAGCTAGTGCTGGGAATCCAAGCTCTTGTCCTTGGGAATGGAGGGAGGGAAGCCAGCTATGCTGAGGTCTCCTGGCTCCTGGTCCTCAGCACTTCAGATGACAACTTGCTGAAGAACATCGAGCTGTTTGACAAACTGGCCCTGCGCTTCCATGGGCGGCTGCTCTTTCTCAAGGATGTCCTGGGGGATGAGATTTGCTGCTGGTCTTTCTACGGGCAGGGCCGCAAAATCGCCGAGGTGTGCTGCACCTCCATTGTCTATGCCACGGAGAAGAAGCAGACCAAGGTCAGAAGGGGTCAAGGCCTGGTGGGGAAGGGCCAGAGGATGGTGGGTAGGATGAGGACCCTAGACAAAGCCAGCTCAGCAGGTTAGGCAGGAGGAAGAGTCTGTCACTGGGAGTCAGGAACCATAGGTCTCGCATCTTGGCTGTGTAACCCTGGGCAAGCCACCCACTTTGAATGGGTTTCCATTTTTCTACCTGTGAAATGAAGGTATTGGGATAGAGCTGGGTGCTTAACTTAGGCCAGTTGGATGGGTTTCAAGGCTTTCTGAAGTCCCCTGCAGTAGTATTTCAGTTTTGGAGTATGTATGTATTTTTCTGTATAGAAAGTCCATAGTTGTCATTAGAAACTCAGAAAGGTCCATTATCAAAAATTGATTCTTTGGGTGGCACCTGTGGCTCAGTGAGTAGGGCGCCGGCCCCATATACCAAGGGTGGCGGGTTCAAACCCGGCCCCAGCTGAACTGCAACAAAAAAATAGCTGGGCGTTGTGGTGGGCGTCTGTAGTCCCACCTGCTCAGGAGGCTGAGGCAGGAGAATCGCGGAAGCCCAAGAGCTGGAGGTTGCTGAGTCCTGTGACATCACGGCACTGTACCGAGGGCGGTAAAGTGAGAATCAAAAAAATTTGATTCTTTTTTTTTGTAGAGACAGAGTTTCACTTTATCGCCCTCGGTAGAGTGCCATGGCATCACACAGCTCACAGCAACCTCCAACTCTTGGGCTTAGGTGATTCTCCTGCCTCAACCTCCCGAGCAGCTGGGACTACAGGTGCCCACCACAACGCCCGGCTATTTCTTTGTTGCAGTTTGGCTGCGTCCGAGTTTGAACCTGCCACCCTCAGTCTATGGGGTCAGCGCTCTACTCACTGAGCCACAGGTGCTGCCCCTCAAAAATTGATTCTTAAAACATCAGGGCCTGGCTTGGCGCCTGTAGCTCAGTGGCTAGGGTGCCAGCCACTTAACACTGGAGCTGGCAGGTTTCAATCCAGCCCAGGCCTGTCAAACAGCAATGACAACTACAACCAAAAAATAGCTGGGTGTTGTGGTGGGTGCATATAGTCCTAGCTACTTGAGAGGCTGAGGCAAGAGAATCATTTAAACCCAAGAGTTTGAGATTGCTGTGAACTATGAAGCCACAGCACTCTACTGAGGGTGACTCGGTCTCGAAAAAACCTCAGGGCCAAATGGTCTCTTAGCACATAGTCTGAGTTGGTTGAGTCATTAATGCCGCAATCATTAGTGAATATTTCCAAACCACTGATTGTATGCTAAGTACTGTACCAGGCTTAACTCAAGGTAGATGAAATACTGATTAAAGAAAGTATGAGCCCTTCCTCACCTGATCCCTTCTGTGCTTGATGTAGGGACGTGCCTCAGTTACACCACACTTATTGCAAGTGTCTAAGCATCCAGTGCTGTTTCACACCTCTTACCTATGCACATACTATTTTCCCCCCCTTTTTTTTTAGACAGAATCTCAAGGCTCGGCGCCAGCCACATACAACTGGCGGGTTCAAATTCAGCTGGGGCCCACCAAACAACAATCACGGCTGTAACCAAAAAAATAGCCAGGCGTTGTGGCAAGCGCCTGTAATCCCAGCTACTTGGGAGGTAGAGGCAGGAGAATTGCTTGAGCCCAGGAGTTGGAGGTTGCTGTGAGCTATAATGCCATGCACTGTACCCAGAGTAACAGCTTGAGGCTCTGTCTCAAAAAAAAAAAAAAAAAAGACAGAATCTCAAGCTGTCACCCTGGGTAGAATGCCGTGGTGGCACTGCTTACAGCAACCTCAACCTCTTGGGCTTAAGTAATCCTCTTGCCTCAGCCTCCCAAGTAACTGGGACTACAGGCACCCACCACAATCTCTGGCTTTTTTTTTTTTTTTTTTTTTTGGTTTTATTTGGGGGTGTTTGGTGGGCCTGGTCTGGATTCGAACCTGCCAGCTCCAGTGTATGTGGCTGGTGCCTTAGCCTCTTAAGCTACAGGCTCCAAGCTTCTTCCTGGAATTCTTCTGGTCCCTGTCTGCCTAATGAACCTGTACTTACTCTTTAAGACCCAGCCAAGCAAGGCCAGGCACTGTGGCTTCCGCCTGTAATCCTAGCACTCTGGGAGGCCAAGGCAGATGGATCCCCTGAGCTAATGAGTTCGAGACCAGCCTGAGCTGGAGCAAGACCTCGTCTCTAAAAAAAAAAAAGCCAGGCATTGTGGTGGGCGCCTATAGTCCCGGCTACTTGGGAGGCTGAGGCAAAAGAATCACTTAAGCCCAAGGATTTGAGGTTGCTGTGAGCTGTGAAGCCACGACACTTTACTGAGGGTGACAAGGTGACAAAGTGATACTATGTCTCAAAAGAAAAAAGACCCAGCCAAGCATCACTTTAGGACACCTTCACTCATGAACTTTTGACACAACCACCCCAGAGGTAGTTCGTCATACTCTTTTGTTTGTTGAAGACAGTGTTTTCTGTAATGTGTGGGTTGGGAGGAGAGGTTGCTTCAGCAGTGGGGTGTTTGCTCCTTGAGGGCAATGCCATGTCTTTTTCTTATATTCCTAGCACTAGCCTAGCCCTTGTTACACAGTGGAAGCTAGAAAACATTTGTTGGATCATGAATGAATGATTGAATGAATGAATGAATGAGTGACCCAGCTTCCAAGAAGCTTCCTCTGTAATTGGGAAGAAAGGAAGATAAACTAGTAATTAGGATAAAGCAGGCTAAGGGCTATATTGTTAGATTCTTCCGAGGCGGCATGAAGGGACTACCCCAATCACCTCTTCCACTTCATCCCTTTCCCCAGTCTCTCTTTATTACTCTGCCTCAGTTGCACTGGCCTCCTCGTTGATCTTCAGTTGAGACACTAGGTGCTTTCCTGACCCAGGGTTCTTATATTTGCTGTTGCTTTTTCCCAGATTGCTTTCTCTAACTGTCCACCTGGTTTTCTCCCTCCATTACTTTGGTCAGGGAAGAGGCTTCCCTTAAACTCCCTCTTTTAAGTTGTGATGCTCCTGGCTCTGGCCATTTCCTCTTTTCTTGCTGTATCTTTTCCTGTAACGTCATCATCTGATTTAGTTTATATATATATTTTTTTCCATTGATTCTTTTCCATCTCTATTTTGACATGTAATCTTATTATCTACAACTAAACATAGGTTTTTTTTGTTTGTTTTGTTTTGTTTTGCAGTTTTTGGCTGGGGCTGGGTTTGAACCCACCACCTCCGACATATGGGGCTGGCACCCTACTCCGTTGAGCCACAGGTGCCACCCCTAGTTTATATTTTATTAATTGTATATCTGAATCTTCCCCTTAGAATGTAAGTTCCTGAGAGCAGGAACTTTGATTTATTCACTGCTATTTTCTCAGTGCCTGAAACAATCCCTGGTATAGTGCAGTCGCTCAGTATTTTTCAAATAAAAAATATACCAAGAGACTGGGTGGGGAAGGAGTGAACAAATAATTCTGCCTTTCTGGCTTCTTAGCTGGGCATTTTAAGTGTGACTTTGCTAAGTAAAAAGAAGGGACAAAGAACCAGGCCAAAGAACCTGACTGCCAAGGCCAGCAGGTGTGTCAGTGCATGAGCCACTGAGCTGGAGTGGCCCCATGTGACTGGAGCAGAGGATGGGAGCTAGGAGTTGCTGGCCTTTTGCAGGTGGAATTCCCAGAGGCCCGGATCTTTGAGGAGACCCTGAACATCCTAATCTACGAGACTCCCCGGGGGCCAGACCCAGCTCTCCTAGAGGCCACAGGGGGTGCAGCTGGAGGAAGTGGGGTGGGCCGAGGGGAGGACGAAGAGAACCGAGAGCACCGTGTCCGCAGGATCCACGTCCGACGCCACATCACTCATGATGAGCGTCCTCATGGCCAACAGATTGTGTTCAAGGACTGACCTTTGACTTTTCCACTGCCTTCCTCCTGCCCTGGGACCCAGTTCCTATCTTTTCTTCCCCTTCCCAGACCTTTGCCCCGGCTCTGCTGGCCAAGTCGTGGGTCTTTTGTCCTTTCATTGCATGGTGCAATTCACGTTGGCCCTTTTCCATTCATTCCCACCTCTTGCTAACAACGTGGTACATTCTAGCCCTTCCTTAAGTCCAAGTCCTTCAGAAAGTCAACATGCATCCCCTTATCCCCATTCTTGTCCTGCTCTCTTCCCCTCACCAGCTGGTTTAGAATGATTCAGAATTCCCTTTTTCCTTTTTCGGTACATGGAACCTGCCAAAGTGTCAAGACCGTCCTTAGTACCATCCAGTGCACTCTGAGCCACCCTGCATTGCACAGGGTAATTTGCCACCCTCCCCAGCTCTGCATTCTCCCTACTTCCTTTGCTTTGTACTAGGCTGGCCTGGGCCTGCACCAGCTCAGCGGTCTTCTTGGTCTGTTTCATATTATTTATTATTTTAATTTTCTATTAAATTATTGAAATAAAGTTGAGTTGAGAGTTTGGTGCTGGCTCCCCAGAAGAGGGACAGGTGTCTGGCTATTTGTATGAGAGAAGACATATGTCCCTGCCCCAAACGTTTCCCTGTGGCTGGCCTGGTAGCTGAGAAGGAAGGAGTCAAGAATTAGGAGAGGATTCCAAATTTATATTTCAGTGTTCACTGTCCAGTTCCCACCATCACTCCTGCCCACCCTGCTGCAGTGGAGAGGAGAACCTGGATGCTGCTCAAGCCGTCCCTGAGTGCAGCATCTCTCCAGCCCAGGTGGTCTGAAGAGAGCACCTAACATCAAGAGTCTGGCGCGAAGACAAAGTCGAGGGCCTGGCGTTCTGCCCCAGCCACGTTGGGGTGCCAGAGATCCACTATGAAGACCACTCGAGGCCCATCTTCAGGAGAGCCTAGGACACATGGGGATGAAAAGAGCAGAGGGGCTGTGCCAGAGCACTTACGAAGTGCCAGGCCCTATGCTAACCCTCTATATGTATTAACTCTTAATTATCAAAACAAACTGAGCTGTTAACCATGATTAGCCCCAGTTTAGACAGAGGCAAGGTTAAGTAATTTGTCCAATACAAGAGGTAGGATAGAAGCCCAAGTGGTGACACAGGCTTAGAGTCCTGTGCCATTAACCACTTTACTGTGCACTTACATTATCTTCTTTAATCTTCACAGTCACTTGTTAAAGAAGGTAGCTATCCTACAGAAGATTAGAGAAGTTATGTGACTTGTTCAAGGTCATGCAGCTGAAAAATGGTGCTAGGACAGGAAGTCAGTAGGGCCTGATTCTGTAGCCCACTTGACTACTCCTTCACTCATTAGTCCCTTATCCCCCTCATCCAGAATGGGTACCCTATTACCGTTATGAGCCACTGTATGCAGAAAGGAGTCGTCCACCAGTAGACAGTGCCCCTCAGCCCAGCACTGGGGCTCACCACCAACCACGAGCTCACAGCCAGGGGGGATCTTCAGGCCTGTAGGAAGAAATCAGGGGGTCCAACATTCTTTTGTCTATCCAAGGGGCCCAGGTCAGTCAACTAGCAGTTTTAAGGATCTTAAAGGCCAGGTTTGTGGTGGTCCCTCCTTTCTGGAAAGTGACCACATATAATTACAATATAGCAGTGGATGAGAGAAGTACTTGGAAATTGGGGAAATGCTGTGGGAAGTGCAATCAATTGTTTTAGGAAAAAGAGAAGGATTCCTGGAGGAAGTGGCATCTCCTGGTCCTCCTGACAATTTAAGAACCTCCTATGTGCTAGGTGCTGTCTCTGCATGAGGTATAAGACTAAAGACTGCTTCCTGGCCCAACAACCACATGATTGAGTGTGGTGAGGTAACTGAGCAGCCATCTCAAATGATGGGAAATAGGAAGGCATCCCAGAGAGGGTGTGGCCCTTGAAAACTGGAGTCCTGAGGGTTTAGTAGGAGGTGATAAGGCAGAAAGTCATTCTAAGTTGACTATACAGCCATCTGCCATGATTAGCCAGAAGGCCTTCATGATTTAGAGCACAGTGGGAAGGAGAGAAGGGGAAGGATTTGGACTGGATCCTGAGGTCAGTCTGCCCCAGTGAAGAACACAACCAAATGGCAGCACAGGAGATGATCTGGGGTTAAACAGGGTCATGGAAAATTGTTTCTGTTCCATTTTCTATTTTATTTTCAATCTTTAAAACATATCTAAAAGCAAATTTTAGTTTGGTGCTATAACTTTTTTTTTTTTTTTTTTTTTTTTTTGTAGTTTTTGGCCAGGGCGAGGTTTGAACCTGCCATCTCTGGCATATGGGGCTGGCGCCCTACTTGTTTGAGCCACAGGTGCTGCCTAGTGCTACTATAACTTTGACACTCCACCAACATTGCTACCTTTTAAATGAAGAAGATAGAGGCTTCAGCCTTGGAAAACTAGAGTACTTAACTAGAATAGTTAAAGCTTTCTTTTTTTAAGTTTAAGCCTATTTTTATGAGTACTTTCTATTTAGGGCAAGTATTATGATGACTTACAGTTCCATAAAGATTTCCTTTAAATAAGTATAATAAAAGGTATGGGGACAGTCAACATGAAGAAAAATGGTACAGATGGTAAATGACTATGACAAAGCTAATGAAAATGGTTTGCAGATAACTGAAGCTCAGGAAATACTGTTCTGAGCGACAGAGAGCCATGGAAGATTTCTGAGAAGAGAGGGATGATCAGAACCATAGACAGCTCTGGTGGCAAAGAAGAAGAGAATCTGGAAGGGGGATTGTAGGCAGCATCTACTTACCAAGGTGGCATCTGACCCTCGCATTGGTGGGCCCACAGCGGCCCTCAAGCCTGGCCCCAGGCATAAGGACAGAAAAGCCAGCATTGCCGAAGGTGTTGGCGCTCATAAAGCTCCGAAGCCCCCTCAGTGCCCGATAGGCCCCTGGGCACCGGCGGCAGTTGCTGGGTTGGCACCGGCCTGCTTGGTACAGCAGGAGCTGGTAGCACCCAGGGGCCAAGGGCGGGGACCAGCCCCGAGGCAGAGGGGTAGTCCCTGAGAAGTCCCAGCTCACAGCCCCAAAGTCCCGCAAAATGGCAGGAAAGCTGCTCTCCAGGAGCTCCACATCATGCCGCTGGGCATCCCGTGGCACAAAGGGGACTGAAGGCAGGTCTGGCAGGAAAAGCAGACCTGGGCGCTGAATGCCCAGGACCCCTGGCCTTCCCCCAGAGCCTGGACCACCTTGTGCTGCCCGCCTCACCCTACCCATCCCAGCCCAGGAGTAACGCCTGGCATAGGCCCGAAGCCGACGGCTCACCAGGCCTTCTGTCCTGGGTCCTTCTCCTGGCTCTCCAGAGCCCCTTAAACTTGGCCTGCCAGACTCAGAGCATCCCCCAGGCCCACCACTGACACCTCCAGCCTGGCTTCCAGTCCCCAGGGCCTGCATGTCTTGGGAGCCCAGGCGGTAGCAGTACCAGAGGAAAAGGGAAGTGAGGGCCCCAAGAAGCAAGGTAATGGCTGAGGAAACCAGTGGCAGTGGCCATGGGAGCATGAGAGGCAAGGAGGCCTTGGCCAAGAGACCTGGAGCATCTTCCAGACCCCAGTTCCCCTGTCCCCCCAGCTCTCCCCCAGTTCCTTCCATGGCTGCTCCCTGGTTCCCCCCTGGGCTGTTTCCCTTCCACATTCCCGCTCTCAGTTCTTTCTCTCCTTGTGAGGTTTTGGATTTACTTTGTATCTCTCTTTTCCCTCCTTCCTGTACCTCTAGCCCTCCATTCCCTCTTTCCTTCTATCTCACCACTCTCCTACCTCTTCTTTTTCTTATCCCTTTCTCCTCTCTCTCCTCAAGCCTCTCCCTTCTTTCTCCTTCCAGCAGTCTCCTCTCTCTCCCTCTGCCTCCTCTTTCCACCCTCAATCTCCCCCCTCTCTCTTTTCTCTTCCTCCACCTCCGTCCTTTTCGTTCTCTTCTTGACCTCCCCCCTTTCTCCTAGCCTCCCTGGACAGCGGTTCCTACCCCGCCTGGACCTGCAGCCCCAGGAACCCGCGGCCTGTCTTCCTCAGTGGCGGTTCTCTCTTGCCTTCCTCCTTCCTCTCTTCTTCTTGCCCTCACATCTCACTCGACCCGACTCGCAGCTCCTGCCTCTCTCTCTCTTGTTCCCTCTCTCCTACTCGCTCCTTCCTTGGCTCCCACTCACCCTGACGTCACTCCTTCCCGGAGCCCTGAGTTTAGCAACCCCCGACCCCTCCCAGTGGCAGCCGCAACTCAGCTGGAGGGGGGAGGCGCCTTCTGAATTTGCCTCCCCGCCCACCCCTCACCCGGAAAGGGCGCCACGCGGGGCGCAGAGGGCACTGTGCCAACCTCCAGCCTCCCCGCAATGCGAAAAGAAGGGGCGGTGCTAAGAGAGGGGGCGGTACGAGCACGCAGACTGACAGTGGGGGCCGGCGCCGGGGGACTGCGGGGACTGCAGGCAGGGACGCCTAGGCCTGTCGGTCTGTCTGCCAGTCCCTCGATCAGTCGGCCTGCGACTCTCCCGCCCTCTTGGCCTCTTCAAGAGCCAGCCCCTGGCATGGGGCTGATTAAGACCGAAAGCGGCTTCAACCAATCACCGGCGACGTCGGGGGCCGGGCCTGCTCAGGCGGGGCTGAGAAGAGCTGTCCGCGCGTTGGTGGTGCTGAAAAGGGGCGCTCCAGGGGCGTTGTGAGGAAGACCAGGAGAGAAAATCAGAGTTGGAGACTCGAGTTGGCTGGCCAAGGTCACCTTATATGTACGAGGAGGGGAGTCTTTCTTCCCCAAACCCCATCCTATTGCCCTCTAGATTCCTCACAAACGTAGAAACTCGCCATTCTCCTGGGATAGGGGAAAGCCCATTCTACCTGAGCTTCTGTAAAAGGCAAAGGGAAGAAAGCCCATAGGGTATGTGGATGTAGACAGAGGGCATACTTGGGGGCCTAGCAGGCGCAAACCAATCTGTGTCTCCCCTCGGCGCCCTGGCAAGAAGAGATTCAGATTCCAGATGTGCTGGAATGGTGGGGGAAGGGGGGGTCTAATAACTGCTGGGACCAAAGAGTTTCCTTTGCCTTCCCTCGGGGCAGCGGAGTAAGGATTACGGTCCTGGGTCATATGATCACTCCTTCCTCCATCTGCACTTCCTCCTCCCTCCCGCTTAAATAAATCCCAGGCCCCTCCTTTTGCCCGTCCCCAGGATCTGACGTGGGCTCGACACCTTTCTAAGCTTCTCCCTCCCGCAGCTCTGGTGCCCAAGCTTCGGCTTTCCGGGTTCCCCAACCCCTACCCCTCCCCACAGCCCCCTCTAGAGCCCAGTAGGGACCCTCCCGATCCTTGACCCCACCCTGAGCCCCCAAAAGCTGCCTCCCCCTCCTGAGTCCCTGATCTTGGGATCCAGTCAGCCCAGTGGACCCAGGCCCCAGAGCAAGAGGATAACCCAGGCCACCCAGCCCCTTCAGCCCTTTGGGCCCCACCCCCTGCAGCCAGAGCCGCGCCCCCCTCTACCACAGATATAGGAGTAGAGGACAGAGGAGATCGAGCAAAGAGGGGTGGGCTCCAGGTGACCCCTAGTCCAATCTGCCTCAAGGGGCAGAGAATTTGTCTTTCTTTGCTGACCCTTAGCAGGAAAAAAATATTAAAGGGAAAGATAAAAGGAGTCGGAGGAAAGGTAGCAGCTAGATTATTTAGGACAGGCATAGCGGAGAGGAATCGGGGTGAGTCGCCATGGGGTCTCCCAGGGCCCAGCACCGGCCGCCTCCCCAGCTGCTGTTCCTAATTCTGCTGAGCTGTCCCTGGATTCAGGGTAAGGACATGAGGGGGGAGGTGGGTCCCGGGAAGTCCCCCAACAGGGTCCTCCACCCTCCTTTCTCCTAACATCCTGGGTCTTCTGAGCTCATGGGAGAGGGGAGGGGCACAGCCAATGGGGAAGGGGCAAGCCAGGGCTTTCCAGCTTCAACCTAACGTCCCTTAACTCCCAATACAGAGGACATGGGGGAAATGGAAAAGGAGCTTTCAGTAGCACCTCAGGAGTTAAATCCAGAAAGGAGGGCTGAGAAAGTTGGGGGGATATCTGCGGAGGTGGCAGAAGCATGCAGGATACCTAGGTGGGAGATGGAGGTTATGGGAGAGACACCAGGCATAGCACACACAAATGTTCTTGGACGTATGGACAAAGACAGAGGAATAGAGCCAAGCTCAGAGACAGATATTCAGTCCCCACTCTGACCCCCAGCCAGACTCTGAGAAAAAAGGCAGAGATTGCAGAAAATGATAGAGAGGAAGAGAGAGAGAGAGAGAAGGCAGCCACACTGCAGAGACAGAAACCCAGAGAGAAAGCCAGGCACTGCAGAAGCAAGGGCTAGGAGGTGTTGCCAGACCCTCCCGCAGAGCCCCAGGGCTGAAGGGAGGTCACCACTGAGGTGAAAAGGCAGGCAGCACTTTTACCGCCCCCACCTCAGCGAGCACTCTGTGGCACTGTCCTGGGTTTGTACCAGTTAAGAATCTCACTGAAGGCCCACACAGCCTGAGGGGAGGAGTGCTTGGGTGTGGGAGGAGGGGGAGAAGAGGAGTAACAGCCGGTGAGGGGCAGCTGGGAGCCCCTCCCCCATCTTGGCTCTCAGCCCAGCCTGGGACCCTCTGAGTCCCTGCAGCCGATCAAGGAGGGAGGAAGAGCTCTGGGAAAGATCTCTCTGGAGAAGAAAGGGATGTGGGGGAGTGGAGAGGCTCACACATCTTCACCTCCTAGGTCTGCCCCTGAAGGAGGAGGAGACATTGCCAGAGCCTGGAAGTGAGACCCCCACCATAGCCTCTGAGGCTCTGGCTGAACTGATCCATGGGGCCCTGCTGAGGAGAGGCCCAGAGATGGGCTACCTGCCGGGTGAGGCCCCTAGAGTGGCAGGAGTGGCCTAAAGGCCAAAGAAGAGACATTGGCTCAGGGAGATGGGGAGGCAGGCTTGGGAGAGAAACAAGCAGAGAGAGGCTGCTGAGGGGGCAAGATCCCCAGGGAGCCAGTGGAATTCAGAATGAGACAGAATGAGGCAGTTGCAGAAAGTGTCAAACCTGGGCATAGACTGAACCAGAGAAATAGAAACAGAATGATTAAGAGACAGGACAAAAAAAAAAAAGACACGTAGAGAGAAAGACAGATGGAAATTGAGAGAACCAGAATCAGAGAAATGGTGGGAGAAAGAGAGAGAGAATGAAATACAAAACCTAGTCAATCCAGAATCATAAAATCAAAGAGTGATAAGAATACTAAACAGTGAAATGAAGAGTTCTAGAGAGAGCAAGACAGAGGAGAGAGAAAGGTAACTGGGAGAGAAAGCTCAGGGAGAGCATGGGGTGGAGTGGCGGGAAGAGAAGGTGTTCAGTCTGTGGAAGCTTGGGAGGCCGTGGGGAGTTCTGGTGGGATAGGGAAAACTGGGGGGCGTGTACTCTTGGGGGGCGGCCTTTTGGATTCAGTAGGGGAACCTCCAGTTACCTTCAGCCCTGCTCCCCACCTACATGTGCGCCTTCTGTACCCTGACTCCCCTTGCATTGTCCCAGGATCTGATCCAGACCCTACGCTAGCCACCCCTCCAGCCGGCCAGACTCTCGCAGCGCCCTCCCTGCCATGGGCCACTGAGCCAGGAACAGGGCCCCTGACAACAGCCGTAACCCCTAAGGAGGTCAGGGGGGTAGGCCCCACTGCGCCAGAGCTGCTGACCCCGCCCCCAGGAACCACGGCTCCACCCCCTCCAGGCCCGTCCCTGGGGCCTGAAGGAGGAGAGGAGGAGACCACGACCACCATCATCACCACGACAACTGTCACTACTACAGTGACCAGCCCAGGTCAGGCGATGGCAAGGAGATGGGGATTGTGTCCTGGAGCATGAACATGGGAGAGGAGGATGGATGGGAGAGAGGCTGATGGGAACTGTGGAAGGAGCACTGGGTACAGATGGGAGAGGAGCCTCTGCTTAATAACAAGGCCTGGCCAGGCTGTGGCTCATGCCTGTAATACTAGCTAAGACGGGTGGGTCCCTTAAGTTCAGGAGTTCAAGACCAATCTGAGCACGAGCGAGACCCTGTCTCTACTAAAAATAGAAAAAAACTAGGCAGGCATCATGGCTGGTGTCTGTAGTGTCAACTACTCAGGAAGCTGAGGCAGAAGGATCAATTGAGCCTAGAAGTTGGTGGTTGCTATGTGCTCAGCTGATGGCACTCTAGCCTGGAAGACAGTGAGACTCTGGCTCAAAAAAAAAAAAAAAGTAAAAAAGGCTTCTGTTTACATACCCTTGCTACTATTAGGCACCCTTCTGTGTTTCAGTTGGAGAAGGGAGTTCTGGGTACAGGTAGGAGAGGAAGCATTGGATAAAGATGGTGAAGGGTGCTCAAGAGAAGACAGATGAGAACCTTCAGAGATACTTGGCAGGAAGGAGTGGCTATTGTGGGGTCTGGATCAAGTCCCGGGTTCTCTCAATCCCAGCCACTTATATCTCTTTAGTTCTGTGTAATAACAACATCTCCGAGGGTGAAGGGTATGTGGAGTCTCCAGATTTGGGGAGCACCACCAGCCGCACCGTGGGGCTCCTGGACTGCACTTACAGCATCCACGTCTACCCTGGATATGGCATTGAGATCCAGGTACATAGACCTAAGCATGTGACTGTGAAACTTCCAAGCCTTTTCCTCTGAGCCTGTGGGTGTGGACAGGTTTGGCCCAGGAGCCAGAGAACCTGAATTATGACTCAGATGATTTCAAAAACTCTTCTAGAGTTCTACAACTTGGGCAACGTCACTGTGGCATTTGGGCTGCCACACACGGAAAAGGCAGGGGTGGGAGACTTACAAAATGAAACTCCCTGGCTGACTTGCCCTGGTGGGTCTATGTTTGGCTTCTCTAGGTGCAGACTCTGAACCTGTCTCAGGAGGAGGAACTCCTGGTGCTGGCTGGTGGGGGGTCCCCAGGCCTGGCTCCCCGACTCCTAGCCAACTCCTCAATGCTGGGGGAAGGACAGGTCCTTCGGAGCCCAACCAACCGGCTGCTTCTGCACTTCCAGAGCCCCCGGGTACCAAGGGGCAGAGGCTTCAGGATCCACTATCAGGGTGAGGAGTCTGAGGGTGCTAGTAGAAGGGCAGGGGCTGCACTGGGCACAGGGGAAATCTCCAGGAGCCTTATATGCACAGGGTGCTGAAGGGGGCTTTTCCTCCTGACTGAGACCCTGGTGGACAGGATCCTCAGAAGAAACTTATGCACACTTATCTCACACACTCAGAGATCTGTGTGTTGATGTGCACATATCCAAGTGTTGATGTGACAATTCATCCATTCAACTCATCAAATGTTTATCAAGTGCCTACTTCATACCAAGTCCTGTATTAGCCTTGGGGAGAGGAATGAACAAACCAGGTATAAATCTAACTTCAAAGAACTCAGACTCTAGACAGGGAGACAGACAAGTAATCAGGATAGTTATAATTCAACAAGACAAGTGTTATAATGGAAGAAACATAAGCAGTGGAAGCAAATATCAAAGGAATTTAAATTTCTTCCAAGGAATATGGGGACACCTTGGGGGAGGTGATGACTAAGCTGAGACCTAAAAGATAAGTTAGCCAGGGAAAGGGTGGGAGGCAGGGAGAGGAGGAGAGATGCAGATGTCTAGATGGATGAAAAAACATACTCCAAGACTCAGAGAGAAAGTGTGAGTTTTATTATTTTCCTCCTGACTGAGACCCTGGTGGACAGGATCCTCAGAAGAAACTTATGCACACTTATCTCACACACTCAGAGAGCATGGAAGATAGAATTGGTCTAGCTGTGTGACCTGGGACAAGTTACTTAAACTTTCTGTGCCTCATGGTCTTATCTGGAAAATAGGGATCATAATACTCACGTCATACTATTATTAGAAGGATCAAATGAGATAATTCAAGTCAAGTGCTTAAAACAGTGTCTGGTACACAATGGGAGCTCAAAACTGTCAGTCATTGTTATCACAGTCAAAGCACAGAAAGTGATGGGGGAGAAAGAGACAAGACTGGGGCTTAGCGCCTGTAGCTCAGTGGTTAGAGTGTTGGCCACATACACCAAGGCTGGTGGGTTTGAACCTGACCTGGGCCTGCTAAACAGTGACAACTGCAACAAAAAAATAGTTGGGCATTGTGGCGGGTGCCTGTAGTCCCAGCTACTTGGGAGGCTGAGGCAAGAGAATTGCTTAAGCCCAAGAGTAAGGTTGTTGTGATCTGTGATGCCATGGCACTCTACTGAGGGCCTCATAATAAGACTCTGTCTCAAAAAAAAAAAAAAAAAAGAGAGAGAGAGAGACAAGACTGGGAGGCAGGTTGGATTCAGATCACAAAAAGGCTTATCAGCTTAGAGGGAAGGAGGGAGGGGGTGGGGGGTCACAGCGTGTGGCACACCTCTTGAGGGCCAGACACAATTATAAGAGGGACTTTGCCTAACAAATGCAAGCAGTGTAGCCTGGTTCTTTGTACCCTCAATGATTCCCCAATAATAAAAAAAAAAAAAAAAAAAAAAAAAGACTTCACGGAAGAGTTCAGACTAGTTTAGCCTGCAGGTGACAGGGAGACATCTGAAATGTCTTAAGTAGGAGAGTGATAGCCTTGGATTTGCAGCTTAGATCCTTCTGACTTCTGAAGGCAGGGAAGGGGGGGTGTATCGGTCTTGACTGTATTTGTGAGCATCAACTTACATGACCTACACATGTGTACAGTATAAGAGTATGTTCTAGCAATATACATGTGTACCAGACAGGAGGCCGAGCTAGTGTCTCTGTGCTAGACACTGTTGTCTTTTCCAAGACCCTTCCTATGCTCCTCACAAACAGAGAGGGCACAGTATGGGGCCTACGTCCCCCTTCACAGCACCTCAGTGTTTTGCCTGGCTCCAGGTACCTGTCCTCCTTGTGAGATCGGCTGATGCCAAATACCGTGTGTTCCTCATTCAGTATGCAATCCATATCTGCTCCAGCCTCTCCCCAGGTCTCTGCTCAGGACCTGCCCCAAGGGCTGATGTATGCCCAGTAGAGGGGCCTATCTGTGGAGGAACCAGTGAGCTTAGGACATGTACTTGGTATTTGGGGGCCTGGTTGTTAGAGAAGGAGAACAAGCTATGAGACCCGAGGGCTGGACTTCAGATATTACAAAATAGCTCCTCACTGGCTCAATAGCTCACTTCCCTGGGGTATTGAAAATAGGACTGTTTAGGCTAAGTGGAGCATTTGGGGAAGCAGGCCTCCTTTACCTGCCTCGGTCTTCCCTGCTTTGCGGCTGCTGCAGGCACCTTTGGGACTAAGGCTCTGTTTAAAGCCCTTCCCAGCTTGCACCAGCAGGGCCCTCTGGTCCAGAGTGGCCTCATTAGCTTCTCTGGAAGGCCAAAGGCGCCATCACCCTCCACCCCAAGTACAGCAAACTTTCCCATTTACAAAGCCCTTTCACCAACCATTGTTTCAGTTGTTTCTCACAGCAATCCTGGGAATGGCCATTGTCAGTTCACTCAAAGGTTATATAAATTGTTCAGCTACCTGCAGATTTATTGCAGAATCAGAAACCAGATCCCCAAGTCCCTAATTCCAAGTCATTCATTAATTGAGGCCAAGGGGGGTGGCGGTGGTTAACATTTTCTAAGTACCTTCTTATGTGTCAGGTGGTTTGTGTGTTTCTTTTATTTAACTTTCAGGCCAATCCTCACTGATAGGAAATATTATTGCCATTAATAGGTAAGAGGCCCCTAGTGATGAAGTCACATGCTCAAAGCCATGTAGCTAGTAAGTTGTGGAGCTAGAATTGACACTCAAGCTATCTGTCTCCAAATTCAGTGCTCTTTGCACTATTCCATACTGCCTCCAGGCTAGACTCTTAGAGGGCAAAAGAAATAAGGCATGATTCATCTCACAGTGTCGAGAGACAGTGGTTAATATGAGTACAAAGTTATGTGTGCAGGATTACATATAGATAAGAGAACAACTAACTCTGTTGGAGAGGGGAGGGGTTAGGGAGGCTTCCTGGAAGAGGTGGTACTTTAGTTACTCCTTGAAAAAGAAAGAATGCTAAGAGGACCTTTTATTTCTCTCTCTCTTTTTTTTTTTTTTTTTGTGACGAGACAGAGTCTCACTTTGTTACCTTTGGTAGAGTGCCGTAGTGTCACAGCTCACAGCAACCTCAAACTCTAGGGCTCAAGCGATTCTCTTTCCTCAGCCTCCCAAGTAACTGGGACTACAGGTGCCCGCCACAACACCCAGCTGATTTTTGAGACAGGGGCTTACTCGTGAACTCAAGTGATACACCTACCTTGGTCTCCCTGAGTGTTAGGATTACAGGCTTGAACCACCACATCTGGCCTTCTTTTTTTTTTTTTTTTTTGAGACAGAGTCTCACTCTGTTGCCCAGGCTAGAGAGCTATGGCATTCAGCCTAGCTCACAGCAACCTCAAACTCCTGGGCTCACATGATCCTCCTGCCTCAGCCTCCTGAGTAGCTGGAACTACAGGTGCCCAGCACCATGCTCAGCTAATTTTTCTATTTTTAGTGGAGACAGGGTCTTGCTCTTGCTCAGGATGGTCTCAAACTCCTGAGCTCAAGGGATCCTCCTGCCTCCTCCTCCCACAGTATTAAGATTACAGTAGTGAGCCACTGGCACCTGGCCAAGAGGACCTTCTAGATAACAGCAAGGGCATGAAGAAAAATATGGAGGTGAGACCTTAAGGAATCACAAAACTGTGCTGTGTAGGATATCTGGGTCTTAGGTGCTGAACACTAAAGCCAGTAGTGCAGGGCTGGACCTAACTGTACAGAGGGCTTAAATGTCAATCTAAAGTATTCAGACTTGATTCAGTTGGCCCTGGAAAGCCATTACAGAGGCTTTTGTACATTTATTGAAACTGCTGTGTTCTATAAGGTTATTTTTGTGCATGTCTATTTCAGGAGACTATGGATTCCTGAAGGGCAAGGCCTGGGTCTTTTTCATCTCTCTGTCCCCAGGGCCCAGCCAAGGGAGGGACCAAATCTCTTACAGAATCACTGAGGGCTAGAGAGTCAGACAAAACAAAGGGCTAGGCTAGCTAGTATATCTGAAGCCCTCTGCTAACCAGAGCCTGCCTCTCTTACAAGACACAGCATTGGTGTACTTCCTCCAAGAAGCCTTTGTTTGTTTGTTTGTTTGTTTGTTTGTTTCTCCTATAGGCACAAGGTGAAGGATAGCTTTTTTTTTTCTTTGAGACTCAAGCTGTCACCCTGGGTAGAGTGCTGTGGCATCATAGCTCACAGCAACCTCCAACTCAGGCTCAAGCAATCCTCTTGCCTCAGTCTTTTCTATTTTTAGTAGAGACGCTTTTGCTCCAGCTGGTTGAACTCGTGAGCTCAAGCAATCCACCTGCCTCAGCCTCCTAGAATGCTAGGATTACCGGCATGACCCACCATGTTCCACCAACAGGAAGACTTTCTTAATGAGTTCTGCCCAGTTTTGAAACATAGACACACAGAGTTCTGTCAGGATCAAGTTTGGAGCCCATCATTTACTGACAAGTGAATTTCTATTTTTTTAAAATCCCATCTGCTGCTACAAGAATTTTAGGAGTCTTACAAAAACAATGCAAGCTATACAATTATATAGAATAAGTAAGAAAAACAGCTGGGCCTGGTGGCTCATGTCTGTAATCCCAACACTTTGGGAGCCCAAGACAGGAGGATCACTTAGCAGGAGTTTGAGACTACCCTGGGCAACATGTTCAGATGCATCTCTACAGAAAATTAAAAAAATTAGCCAAGCATGGTGACACATGCCTATAGTCCTAGCTACTCAAATGGCTGAAGTGGAGGACCTCTTGAGCCCAGGAGTTTGAAGCTGCAGTGAGCTGTGAAGCTATGATTGTGGCATTGCAGTCCAACCTGGGTGACAGAACAAGACCCTGTCTTTATGTATTTTCCTTTTAGAGACAGAGTCTCACTTTGTTGCCATTGGTAGAGTACCATGGTGTCACAGCTCATAACAACCTCTAGCTCTTGGGCTTAGGCAATTCTCTTGCCTCAGCCTCCCAGGTAGCTGGGACTACAGGCACCTACCACAATGCCCGGCTATTTTTTTTTTTTTTTTGGTGCAGTTTGGCCAGGGCCGGGTTCGAACCCTCCACCCTCAGTATATGGGGCCAGCACCCTACTCACTGAGCCACAGGTGCTGCCCTATACCCTGTCTTAAAAAAAAAAAAATGGCACCAGGTAATGCTCATTTGAGTTGAAAAAATAGAATGTAGCTGGTCAGGCCTTTGTTGCTAGGGATAAAACATTAATCTGGTTCCAAGCTTCCTCAAAGCCAGTGCAAAAGGGGCAATTACATGGTTTTCGTTGCAAGAAAGGAGAAAATATACAAGTCTTGGAGAAGAGCAAAGATTTCCCTAGTACTTCATGTCACTAGAGGATTCATTTGGGGGATACTGAATATTAAGGTCTTTAATGACAAAATAGTCAAAGTTCCTTAAGATGTTTCCTGTGGTTCATCTGGATGAAAGCTCAGGGAACAATGCCATGGTGCCCCTCTGTGGGGGAAGGTGTATGCGTGTGGAGAGGAGAAAGTGCTCTGAGGCTCATAACCTGGAGCCTCAACTTCTTTCTTTCTTTTATTTTATTTTATTATTAAATCATAGCCGTGTACATTAATGCAATCATGGGGCACCATACACTGGTTTTATAGACCATTTGACATATTTTCATCACACTGGTTAACATAGCCTTCCTGGCATTTTCTTAGTTATTGTGTTAAGACATTCATATTCTACATTTAGTAAGT
>CAUYPK010073436.1:0-28414 GCA_963574355.1 Loris lydekkerianus | reverse complement strand
ACATATTCTTCTTAGTAAAGTATCTCAAGAATGGAAGAAAAAGTATCCAATGTACTCAGCCCTACTATGAAACTAATTTATGGCTTTCACATGAAAGCTATAACCCAGTTATAACCTAAGAATAGGGGGAAGGGGGAGAGGGAAGGGAAAGAGGGGGGCAGATGGGCAGAGGGACGGTGATTGGTGGGATTACACCTGTGGTGCATCTTACAAGGGTATATGTCAAACTTAGTAAATGTAGAATGTAAATGTCTTAACACAATAACTAAGAAAATACCAGAAAGGCTATGTTAACCAGTGTGATGAAAATGTGTCAAACGGCCTATAAAACGAGTGTACGGTGCCCCATGATCGCATTAATATACACAGCTATGATTTAATAATAAAAAATAAATAAAATTGGGGCAAAATATATGAATGAAAGCTTTCTAAAAGAAGATAGACAAGTAGCCAATAGAAGTATGAATAAATTGTCACTATGGCTAATCATCAGGAAAATTCAAATTAAAACTACAATGAAATATCACCTTACCTCAGTAAGATGGCTTTTATTGAAAATTTAAAAAATATATAGATGTGATAACTGGCATGCACAGAGAGAGAGGGAAATGCTTATAGCTTGTCAGTGAGACTACAAATTATTATAACCTCTACGAGAAAGAAATAGTATGGAAAATCATCAAAGAACTTAAAGTAGACCTACCATTTGATCCAACAATAACGAAATTACCTCCCTAAAAAGCAAGCCATTTTCTTTTGCTTAACATATTCTGTTTGTGTTATCAGAAAACAGAAATAATAAAGAAAATGGTGAGATCTTTACCAGAAATGTTAAACATTAAATTTATCCTCAAGGCAAAATATATTTTTGCTCCAGCCAGGAGCAAGGGGCATTGGAAAATAATCAATAGCCACATTGAAAAACAAAACAAATGAACAAAAAAAGACTTTTTTTATACCACATGCTTAAGCAATAGCAAAGAGAAAGACGTTGACTCTCTCCTACTATTTATCCTCAATATCAGACCTGGTGGTAAGAATGATCCGGAATCCTGCTTAAGTAGAGTTTAATTAAATATTAAACTTGTTCCCTGCCAGACTGTGCTGGGTGGGATATGGCAATCTGTGACACCAGCCAGAGCACACTCATATTTTAGCGATGTGAGAACTGAGAGTTGTAATTGTGTAATCCTATTTATTGTCCTTTCCATGGGGAAAACAAAAATTTATTTGCTCTGTGTTTTCAAATTCCTAGCCAGAAGCCCTAAAGAAAGTATATGTCCATAAATTAAAGTAATGTGTTTTGGAACAATGCCTATTACTCTCCGAGTGCATAACAATTTTAGATATTTGGTAATGCTCCAAATATACAGCAGTCTATGTGTGCAGAGATTGCCATAGCACACAAAAATTTCAGCTATGGAAAACATAACATATATCTCAGGAGTAGTTGGTGGTAGGTTAAAAAGGCCCCGCGAGTTGGATTAGCATTTCTAGGCTAGTGAAGACCTTACTTGGGAAAAACACTTACACCATTCCCTGCTAACTTAGCATTAGAGAGTAATTAGAAAATAACCACTAGGCAAAATCTCCTGTAATGTATTGAGGGAGATGAAATAATTAACGCCTGGTCTACCCTTGTAACCATATGCCAGTGTGAAATTTAAACAGTCACACGTGCACACAAACACATATCAACTACTGTCCATTTCAAAAATCAGATAGAAAATGGAAGTATGAAAGTGTATCTATATGTTTAATGTGTTTATTGGAGGAAAAATGTATGTTAACACCAATATAAATATAGAATCTACAATTTTATAGGAAGTAGCTGTATCATTATCTATACTGAGAATATTTGACTTCTTATAGAAAGACATCTGGAGGGTATACCGAATGGTCCCTCATTTCAAATTTCCTGGAGTTTTTGTCTAGAAAAAGATGACAAGTACAATAAGTCCCTACTGAAAAATCATTGACAAGTACTTGGAAACCACAATTTTCAGCAAAAGAATGTACAATAAAACAAATTTCTTTCTCATCAACATGGTACGGAAATAATATTGAATGAAATTATGTTATTTGAGAACCTGCTGTGCATTATTTTGCTGAGAGTTCCACCTTCCCAAAATCTGCCCATGATGTTCAGTGAGTACTTAATGTATAACATTCTTGTTGTAAAAGATGACAGGTTTTATAAGCACACTTGATGTTTTATAAGTATTCTCTATTAAAGGCTTTACCTTAAACACATTTTCTTTTACTATGCTGTTAAAAAAAAAAAAAATGTGCCCCACTTTTATGAATACTTAACATGCTACTCTTGAGCTAAGTTCTGTAGGAAGTTCCACATGAACACAACCCCATGTCTGTAAAGAGAAATAAGTAGAAAAAGTAAACTTATAGGTTTGTATGTGCAGATGTATGGTTTTCTAAATATCTAATATAAGGCAGACTACTTAGGTAGTCTTAAGATTTAGTTCATATAATTTAACTACAATATTTAGAACTTAGCATTTTAAGTAACTGATTCATTTTTACAAACTTGTATACTGATGAAATTTTTAAAAATACCTTTAAAAAAATAAGATGCATAAAGATTACTCACTAACGTATTATTTTTACAAAGATGCACAAAGGGAACCTTCCATAAAACTGTAAATTATTCGCACTACAGCAAATTAGAAATGACTAAAATGTGTACTCACAAGGTAATGAGCAAAATTTCTGTGATATTAGATATAATGTAAACTGAATGGTTGAGTGCAATTGCAGTGTATAAACTACACCCCTAGACATAACTATGGCAAACATCCAAAAGGGTTGACTAGAAGAAGGAAGTTATATAAATAAATGATCATATAAATCATTTTATGTATAATTTTTAAAATGAAAAATAACAGAAATGCGTGGGGAAATACATGTTTAAAATACATACATATGAGGAAAGAGCAAGGTAAACGTGTCAGAGTGGTATCTGTATCAAACTTTAATGTATTTTAATATAACATTTTAATGATATCTAAAAATGGCTAAATATTAGAAAACAACTGGCTGATTAGTTGTTGTTTTTACTCTTCATTATTCTCTACTCTTTTTAAAAAACCATTATGTTTCTGAGAAATAAACACAGTGGTGCAAGTTGATACATAATTATTAACCATCACAAGCAAATACTCATTTTAATTATAACAATATAATTTGAGGCAGCAAACGTATATATGTTCATTATTTTAGGAGAATGAAATGCAAAGTTCAAAAAAAAAATAATAGAAGAGAACAAAGAGAAGATGATGACATGGACAAACATCTAAACCTGTTTCTAAAAATCAATTTAATGAGACTTTTATAATTATTTTTCAAGCAATAATACCTTTCCCTCTTGAGGTTTTACACCAGATACTGAAAGTAGATTGCAGACTAAGTGTTTATGGAGATTTTAAACATTGCCATTTGGCATCATATTAATTAAGTTTTGCCAATATCTGATCTATTTGAGGGAGTTTGTGTCTTTATGGATCTATCACTTGGACTTGACATACATTTATATGTTGTCATTTATAGCAACTATTAATGTTTCCATTTTTATGCTTGAATTACTATGAGCTCCATACTTACAGCACCTGGAGTTTCAGTTACATGAATTTTCTATAGGAGTTAAAAAGTGGTGTATTAAGTAATAAATGTAAACGTTTAAAAATAGAAAGTGTTTTCAAAGATCATTTTTCCTCAGATATATTCTTTAAAAATACTGATACTGAAATGAAAAGTTGTTCAATTTCAAAACAGAACCTGAAATCATAGTCCTTAAAACAAAAGTCCATCCATCTGATCAGGATGTGGAAGAATGAAGTCTCTGCTATTTGCTTTAAGGCACTTCATTCATTCCTCTGGATCAGCACTTACCACATGGATATTTTTCTTTAGACATTTGTGTCTACCTTCTTTGACACATTTTGAATTTCTGTAACACTGAACACAGAATTCAGCATGCAATAACTTCTCAGCAAATGTCTGGTAAATGAATAAATCTGTGAGCAAAATGATTTTTACCTGCTACTACCTACGATCCATAGAATTAAAAATACAAAACCTAGAAATGATTCAATCCACAGAATTTTAATGGGTGGTTGTTTCTGTCGCCAAACCTATTTTTTAAAGAATTACCTTAGGAATTTTAGCATGTAATTAAAACAGAAGACAAAAGAAATATTTAAAATGGTAATGCCTTCTCTATTTCTTGCTAGGGAGCTCCTGAGGGAATGGGCATAAAACTGTCGCACCTCAGAGCAATTTAAAAATTACTGTAAAGATTCATCCTTAAATTGTGCAGCTAAAGTATTTGAGGCAGAAAATATTTACATGAATTAACCAAGGTCATGAACTTGAGTCAGTGGCTGACCCAGACTTTGAACTAGGATCATCTGATTCACAGTCACACTCTGTTGCCACTGGGCACATAATGGAGACTAATTGTTTCACAAAATTTTGCTCCCAAGTGTTTATGTTAGGAATGTATGAAAAAAAAAAAACTAAATGTACAAAGCATTTCATTCTCCTGCTACATAGAAAAGACAGGGCCACTTTTCAGCCAGAAGAACTTTTAAGCATAGCTCAAATAATATAACAATTGTGTCCAAAGAAAAGTCCTTCAGGCTTTTCTATTCTATTCTAACTGCTCACTTCCCTTGATGTCACAACCTCATATAGAAAAACAGCCTCATTTATTCTAGTTGTTGAAATTATCTGAAAAAACTTACAATGGCAGAAATTATTTTTCATTTCAAAGCAACGAGAATTTGTAGCAGAGAAATTTCTTTAAAGAAGACTGAGTAAAAGTGCAATAAAGTCCTTCAGACAGGATCATATATGGTCATCACTATGAAATTCTGGATATGTTTCCTTTTTGCTCTTTCCTCATTATGCTCACATACACTCTCCCTGGGAGGCAAAATGACGCATTTCTTGAAAATCTCAGCTGAAGTGTCATATCAACCTTGAATACATAAGTTACTCATATAATCTCCCTGGTCCACAGTTGTTACTCAGTAAATTCTTGTGCAATATATTTCAAATGAATGATTGAATAAGTAAATTTGTGTTAAGTTACACTCTTCCCTATGTTAAGGCTTTCTTTGTTCAAATCTACTAAATTCTCAGCCTGACTTGTGTATGTGGATGAAGGCATATCTTGATGCATATGAAAGTTATTTTTTTCTATTCTATATATGTATACACTCATTTTAAGTATATTTACCATGCAAGGCACCAAGTCGAGTGACTCAGACATAATTCCTGTCTTCAAGTTCCTTACAATCTAACAGACACACTCAAATAACACAATGCTAAATGTGAAAAGTGCTACAAATCAGCATGACTAATATATTATAGAGATTTCTATGATGAAAAGACAGTTATTTTTCATATGGATTAAAAAAGGGGGCTCCCAGAGTTCAAGGCAGTTGAGCTTGGCTTTCAATAACAGAAAATGAGGTGACAGAGCAAAGTAAATAGAAGGAATTGAAAATAACAAGCAAAACAAAGAATGTGATCCAAAGGCTGAAGGTAAGAAAACATGAATTATATACAGACTATGACAGAAGGTTCATGCTAATCATAAGGAACATGGAAGATAAGCCTAGAACAAAGTAGAAAACGTTACATATGTGTTAGAATTACTAAAAAAAAAAAAAATTAGGCACAGATTGTGCATACTGTATTTGTTGTTTAAAAAGAATAATGGGTATGTGTCTAATCTAGGTAAGAAGAAGGAAATATAGAAATTAGGATGACTATTAAAGGGGTGATCGTGCAGCCGGAGCCGAGGAAAGGAGAAATGGAACGTGTATTCCCTGTTAATGTACAAAGGTTTATTTATTGTTTAACTGACACGTGTCATTATACACGTAAGACATAAATGTTATCACATAATATGAACCCAGAAGTGGCACACAGATGAGATGTTTTGCTTCAGAGCCACACTTCACAAATAACCTTTTATAAAATTTAATAATTTTTACTTCAAAATATCGAGGGGGTACAGAAGTTACAAAAAAGTTACATCTTTAACTTTTTGTTATATGAGGTGACATTGGGATCTTCCACTTTTTCCTCTCTGTTCTGCGTTTTCTACCCAAGGTATTCAGTGGACACCATACTGTTCATTTGAATTTAGGAGAAAGGATACTTCCTAATCATAATACTCGACTATACCCTCTCACTTACCAGGTCTTACTTTTAAAATAGATTTCAAAGTTATTTCTAAAACCATTCACGATTTTTTTCATTGTAGAATGGACGCTGATGCCACATTTCTCATGGGAGGACATTTTCCCATTCTTATAGAGCCACAAAAATTTGAAAAGTATGGTGGAAGAGACTTCGGTTCCCAGTACATACTGTATAATATTTCATATAAACCTCTAATGTGAGCTTATTTTAGATGACTTTAAATTTTCCCCTACTCATTTCCAAAAATGTTAGAAAGAAGATTTTTTTTTTTTTTTTTCTGGGAGCCCTGCCAAGAAGTGAATATTCTTGCTTCCATTGAGAAGCACCCTTAGCACTTTAGAAAGAAAAGTTTTCACTGTACTATAATTTAGGGACTTGGTAAAACGTGAGAAAGTTCTAAACTCTCTAACTCATGGATCCCACTTTTGCACACATGAGATTAGCAACCTGTACAAATGACACAATCTTTACAAAGCTGCTCATTAAGTTTTTTTAATGCGTCAAGTGGTAGCCATTCGTCTTTTGTAGAAAAGGAAATAAAACTCTGATTAATCAATAAGACATGGGCAATGATAAAATCATAGAATTTACTATTTCAGTCTAGCATTCAATTTTGACTTAAAGTTTATTTAGCCTCCACCCTCATCACCAGTATAACAGAATTTGCCTGAGGTTCACTCTTTATGAGTTACAAGAGGACACATTTAGAGAACCCCCCACCCTCCCAGCTGTCTCCCTGCCTCACTCTGCCCCACCACAGGGCTACTTTAGTTAGAATGGTCTTCTTCATATCAGAGAACACGTGCCCCTCCTGGTTTGGGGGTATTCTTAGGTCTTTCCATTCCCTTTCCCTGGAGCACTCATCCTCCACTGTTTCCCCCCGGCTGGCTCCTCATTCTTCACGTTTCTGCTCCAGCACCAGGTCCTCAAGGACAATTCTCCAGGCCCAACACTAAATGGAGATTGTATGCTCTCCTGATACCACACTCCCCCTTTTCAGAGTCTCCTCCATTTGCAATCACATAATTGCATCTCTGGTGGGTTGTTGGAGGAATGTACAAGTATTAGAAAATAAGTTTTTTCATGAATATGAGAGTATTCATGAATATTCTTCATGAATATATATTTCATGAATATATTTTAATGAATATAAGAATTCTGGAATATAAGTTTCACAAGGGCAAGTTCATGTCTCTATTATTCACTTCGCATCTGGTAAGTGAGTAGCATTTTTCCCATAAATCTCTATGAATCCTTGTTCAATAAATGAATTAAAATATTCATTTTATGCCAAAGAGTAAAAATAGAACCAGAAGAATTATTTTTTTATTTTACATAAATTCTAGTGTTTTCCAAAGAGATGAAGTCTTTTAAGATTTTTCTTTTTTTAATGTGTTTTAATCAATAGATATTTAATGGAGTCCCAGGAAAGTAGCACTGATTTTCTGTAATCATGAAGCCGTAAAACCCTGAGAGCTAAAAGCATAGTAGAATCTCAACTAGTTTGTTAAAAAATTAAATAACATTTTTAAATCAATATTTTAGAAAGGACTTTTTTAATATTCCAGTTCTATTTTCTCTGAATTTTTTGGAGGGAAATACACAAAAATATAAATTATTGAAATGTGATATAGAGACACTGCAAAGCTGTAAATCTGATGTGAATTTTCCATTCCAAAGGAAACCACTGTATTTATATAACATTTTTCAGAGACAACTAAATTTAATAGATTTTAGTTATGTTTATGTTTTACTAATAAAGTTGTATTTATGTGAAAAATCAAAAGCAAGGCTTCTCTAGTAGGAAAAAATTCACATCAAGAAACTTGTAAACTTCTGGCCGGATTCCTCCTCCTGGCCACTTGGCGGCTTTCACACACTTTTCTTGCTGACCAAATAATGGATAATACAATTAGGAAGCCAGGTGTCTTCCAAGGGGGTAAAGGAGCATACAATTCTAATTATCTTCTCATTCTTTTATCATGTCTGTTAAATGTTTTTATAATTGGTCTAGGTCACTCACATTTCATAAATATTAACAGGGCAAACAATGTGTTATTTTTGTCATTCATATTTCTCCATAAAAGTCCCACTATTTGCAAGCTTGTGTACAATTAAGATAAGTACTGTTTTTTTCCTTAAACATTAGGAGGCATTTCTGAGAAATCTAATTATGTTTTGGCTGTGGCCAAAGTGAACATGCTGTGGTTTAGTGCACACATATTGGCAATTATATTCCGTTCTATAATATTGTCTTTGAGTCATAATTATTAATTTGATTTCATTAAGCACGAAACAGTAAGTGGTCTTCATTTTTCTAAAGGCAGTATAATTTATCTTTCCTAAATCATGCATTATATAGCAAGAACCCTATATATAGCTTATGTTTTCTGCTTGAAAAAGAAAATTAATCAAAATTTGAGAAGAAAATTGAGAGGTAAAATGTACAATTTTTTCTGCATGCTAAAAGTCTTCCACAAAGATGCTATCTCTAACAATACACGTCACGTTCAAATAAGGTTACTCATTACTTTACACCCTCTTATGTAGGAAGTGTACTACCTGGAAATTTTTTTTTTGTTTGTTTTTGTTTTTTTGCAGTTTTTGGCCAGGGCCGGGTTTGAACCCACCACCTCTGGTATATGGGGCCAGCGCCCTCCTCCTTTGAGCCACAGGTGCTGCCCACTATGTGAAATTTGAAGGCATAAATGAAAGAAATAAAAACATGTCTTCACTAATAACATGACTCTTATGATAGTGAATATATAAGATATAATGAATATATATAAGATACATATATTCTCATATATATAAGACATAATGAATATATCTTAAATTATGCACTAATATTAATTGGGAAAATGAACATACATTGACTTTTAATGCATAAAGATATATACAGACACACAAATATGTTTGCATATGTGCATTCCGTGGTATGCACGAACTTTATGAAAGCAACAACTATAACTTGCATGCAGCCCGGCTACTGTGTTATAGATATGTTATAGAAATGCTACTGTGTTATAGAAATGCAGGTATTATTGCTCACTGCATGAGAGATGGCTATATCCTATTCACTGTTGCATTTTTGGCTGAGGCGGTGCTATCCTTGCTCCCTTCTTAGCTAATGACAGAACAGGACAGAATTAGTAAGGCATATCCACACCTCAAAGGTACAGAACTCCTCTGACGGGCCATTTTGGTACAAGGACTCCCTGTTGCCCAACATTGTCCAAGAAGTATGCTGAATCTTCTGCCAACCCTTTTCCTCTTCCTTCCCTCCTTCCTTCCCAGAGATGAAGCCTGCCCACCATATGGTGGCTCTGTTTCCTTTGATTTGGTCCCCTTGTCCTTCACAAGCATCCCCTCAGTCTCCAGCATGACTAATTCTGATATGGCATTTGCTTTTCAGGGGACATAATCTAACTCACGTATAAGTACAAAACAAAAACCAAGAAACATAAAATCCATATGGGTGGAAACAAATGAACCCCTCCCAGGGACAACAGTAAGCCGAACAAATTTAAACTTACACGAATGAATCGAAAGGACATTGTTGACCGAGTTTTTTTGAAGGAAAATAATGGATCATAACACAGTCTGTCTCAAAACTTTTGTAGTGACAACATACATATAGTTCTTTGACCTACTCAGGAATTGTCTAGTGACTAATCATAAAATATGGTTATGGTTTAGTATTTGCACATGTTATGTTCTCACACATTCTTAACATGTGTATTATTCTTACTTTCATGCTTAAAATAAATCAGAACATTTCAAAAAATCTTAGATCAAAAAATCTGGAGACAGAGAGGGTAAATTTACTCTTTCTGAATTTGCTAACCAAAGCACAATATAAAGGCAATGTTGATACTAGTAATAAAGAGCATTTCTAGCTGTGCTACAAGGGACAATTATGTGACATGATTATTACTTCTACTAAAACATTCACTTTTAAGGCATTGATGTTGGGCAGACAAGTAAATGCAGGTATTATTACTCACTGCATGAGAGATGGCTATATCCTTCTTTTGTACTGATGCATCTTAGTTTTTTTCTTTTTCCCAAATATGAACTGATAACAATTTTGACAATATTTTGAATAATGAATGGATAAAGGAAGGGAAAAATATGTGGAGACTCAACAATGACTGGCAGAAAACATACATTCAGAGAAAAATATGGGTTACAACTGAGAAAGTAGAACTGTAAAAGAGCCAAATCCTGGTTTGCGTTAGTATTCTATTTTTGGCTATAATAAAGATTAAACACATTATCTTTCAGGTTCTCTCAAAGTCTAATTTTCTGGATTTAATTTAAGACAAATATATAGGTTATTCTGATATTTACACCAAACAGGACTATTCTGTGGACATAACTTCCTATACCCTAATTTTAATGAATTATTTCTTAGTCTTTTCACAGCCTGCAGTGCTCACATTTGTCGATAAGACTCATCATTTCAGACTAAGATCAAAATTGAACTCCAGTATGAAGTATTCATTCATTGATGAAATAAGATTTCCCTTCCTCAAAATACTCAAAGGATTAGCCTCTGCTTTTTTTATGCATTTATCAAATTCCACATTTTAATATAATTTATTGTTTCCTCCCTGTACCTCTATGAAAATATTGGGAAGTGACTGCGCTTTATTGAGATTCTATTGCATGTGTGTGTCTGCATGTTCTAAATGATTAATACACTTTCAAAAACTGCAAATGCCTACTGGTCAAATAAATTTTCTTATTCTATCTTTTGAAATATTGGCCTCAGCCTTTCCTTATTTTAAACTCTTAAGATTAATCTTTCTTAAATTCCAAGTGAATATAAACAAATATTGATGATTTAATGCATAACACCAATATTTATCAGTGCCTGCTTTTATGTTCCACTCAGAATTCATTACTCTGATTCTAATACTTTTTTCTCCTATTACTTATAGGCCAATATACACTCTTTTACCAGCTCCGTGGTCAGCCTCAGTTCAAGTTTACTCCTCTTATTCATAAAAACTAGAATTTACTTATAACTACAGAATACCTTGTGCTGAAGTTTTATAAATCATGGTACTTTGAAATTGCAAAAATGCATTTCATAGATGAGTATTGAACATATTTGTTATGTAATGTTTCTTTCTGAGTACATTGAGAAAAAATGTACTTTTTGCAAGATCATACTAATACATTTCAATTTAATATAAATTATTTAATTTTCTCACTTTCAATTTTATTTATTTATTTTTTATTAATATTAAATCATAGATGTATAAATTAATGCGATCATGGGGCACCATACATTGGTTTTATAAACAGTTTGACACATTTTCATCACACTGGTTAACATAGCCTTCCTGGCATTTTCTTAGTTATTGTGTTAAGATCTTATAAGGGTACTTAGGAAGATCTTGACTAAAAATTTGGGCCAACAATTCATGGTTCTTGCATCACAATAATGCACCAGCTCACATGGCCTTGTCTGTGAGAGAGTGTTTAGCAAGTAAACAAAATAAATGTATTGGAATACCAACTCTATTCACCTGATATGACACCCAATGACTTTTTCTTTACCCTGAGATAAAGGAAATATTGAAAGGAAGACATTTTGATGACATTTAGGACAACAAGGATAAGATAATGAGAGCTTTGATGACCATTACAGAAAAAGAGTTCCAAAATTGCTTTAAAGGATGCATTAAGTGCTGGTGTGTAACTTTTAAAGGTGTGTAACCTTTAAAGGATGCAGTGTGTAACTTCCCCTGGGGAGTTCTTTGAAGGTGACCATAGTGATATTCAGCAATGAAATATGTAGCACTTTTTTAAGGATGATTTCATCAACTTAATTATCAGATCTTGTATAGTATAAACCCAATTTTTACATGTAGTAAGAAACCAAAAAAATCATGTGGCTTGCTTTATTGCAATATTCATTTATATGCTGTAGTATGAAATCAACTATTCAATATTTACAAGTTATGCCTGTATACTCAGAAGCTGGACTACTGGGCCATAAGGTTGGATGATTTAAGAAACCATCATAATGTTTTCCATAATGGCTTCACAAATTTTTATACTCATCAACAGTATAAGTTTTCCTTTTCTTTACAACTTCATCAACACTTGTTATTTTTCTACTTTTGATAATAGTCATATGAACAGGTGTAAGATGACATCTCATTGTGTTTTTGATTTGAATTTTTCTGATGAACACTGATATTTTCATATAACTATTGTTCATTTGTATGACTTCTTTGGGAAAATGTCTATTCAGGTTCTTTACCCTTCCTAAAATCTAGTTAAACATTTTACCAATTTTTAAACATATGTTTCAAGTGCACATCCTCTGTAACGCCATCTCACTAATTTTACTCCATCAGTCATTTATGTTTCTATAATATCATTATCTCCATTATTGTTCTTTTTCTATTCTGCTGTATGTAAGCTTATCCCCAGGTTAGATAGACTCTTTAAGATAGAGCTGATGGTCATACTACTTAAAATTCCCAGAAAGAATTTTATCTCACTTCCATATGCTTAGCCTCAGTAGTGTTAGTTGATTTAAACAATTTGTCTAAATGTTTGGAAGAAACTCTTATATTCTTGCAAAGAGAACCAAAGAGTGTATCTAGGCTTATGTTACAAATAATAACCAACTGACTTGTGCTTTTCAGAGTAAATTATTCATTAATCTCTGTTTCTGAGGAGCAAATCTCATTTCCATTTTTTCTTTCCTCTTTCCCTGCTGTTTACTTTTCTTGCCTTTCTTTCTTTCTTTCTTTCTTTCTTTCTTTCTTTCTTTCTTTCTTTCTTTCTTTCTTTCTTTTTCTTTTTTTTTTTCAGACAGAGCCTCAAGCTGTCACCCTGGATAGAGTGCTTTGGCATCACAGCTCATAGTAACCTCCACCTCCTGGGCTCAAGCGATTCTCCTGCCTCAGCCTCCCAAGTAGCTGGGGCTACAGGTACCCGCCAAAATGCTGGGCTGTTTTTTGGTTGCAGCCGTCATTGTTGTTTGGCAGGCTTGGGCTGGTTCGAACCCACCAGCTCAGGTGTATGTGTCTGGCACCTTAGCCGCTTGAGCCACAGGAGCACCTGTTTACTTTTCAAACTATGTCAAATGCCACAATCTTGGAATGAGGTTGAATAAGCCCTTAAAAAGTAAGATCAGTTCAATGTCATTCTTCCACTGGAATTGAGATCTTTTGAGTGGGGTAAATGGCTAATGGCATTTCAAAATGACCATTCCTTTTTGGGAGCCTTTTTCTTTTCTAGACATGAGATAGATATTCATCTCAGTTTTAACTCACATAATTTACAACATGTGGATCATTTATTAGTGAGGTATTTAGTTGTAAGGAAAATAAACATCGAACATATACTTTGGGGCATTCAAATACAGCTAGTGTATGGTAGTTGTTTTTATTAATAATAAAGATATTATTTGACTTGGTAGAGTTCCCTCCAGATACTTCTGTTAGGTATCCTCAAACAAAAAAACCTACTGTTAGTACTTTAGAAAGTTTTGTAGTGTTCTTACTGTTTGGAAAGTTATAACACTGAAAAATATTGAAGTTACGCAAAAATTCTAAAAATATTACTATTTGTCTTATTCTGCAAGCACTATTTTACTTCCTTTTCAACTAATTCTCTTCAATTTACTAAGTCGTTTTCCTTATTAATGAAATTTTTATTTTTATGCATTCAGAAATGAATTGCTATCATATCAGGACTTCTCAATAACTGAAGGCAATGGTAACATTCTAGGACTTTGCCTCCAAGTCTTTTCTCTAGAAATAGAGAAAACAAGGGAGAGGAAATAAAAGTACAGAAAAATCTCAGCATAATTTCAAGACAAAAAATGCCAGAATTTCAAACTGCCTGGGGGAGGAGGGAAGAAAGAGAGAGCAAGAGAGAGTAATATCAACTTACATCATGTCCTCTTTATTGTTCCCACCCCATGAAGCAAAGGCAGATGAGAAAAATGCAGGTAATGGAGAAAAAGGGAACAAAGACTAAATTTGATCTAAAAGCACAGTCCAAAGGAATAATTTGTCTTATGTCTAAAAATACTAGTGGAGTATTAGGGAAGGGCAGAGAATAGATGGTAAGGAGGACAATTTAATAGTATATTTAATTAGAACAAAACTTTGTAGCTTCTGGAAGAGAAAAAGCCTGGAAAAGGATGATTAGAAACATCTTTTGCCAGTGAGTTGAATAAAAGGAAAATGTATGGCCCCGAAAGACAAAAGAATGAAAAATTCAAGAGTCATGATTTCTCCACTCACCAAAGAACTAACAAATAAGAAATTCCAATAGATATCTTGATTTTGCTACAGTTAGAGAAAAGAGATTTATTACTTAGTGATTTTGAAAGACCTCCTTTCCTATACAACAAACATTTTTAAGAAATGATTAGTACATGTAGGGGTATATGGCACAACTCCTGGGTGCAGAGTTCAACTTCAACGTGGACTTTACTTAATAAATGCAAACAATGTAACCTAGTTGCATTTACTCTTATATTAATCTGAAATTTTAAAAAAGTATAAAAGAAAACTCTGTAATACCACTAAGGCTGTGGATTTAGTTATACTAAGCAAGAATGATACCATATTTTAGTTAGAAAGGAGGAAAATATTTAGCAGATCTATTGCATAGCAAGATGACTAGAGCTAATAATGACATTTTTTTTAAATGCTAAGAGAGTGGAGTTTTATCTTACTATGAAAATGATAACTATCTGTGGCAATTCATGTGTTAATTAGCTATATTTAACCATTGCATAATGTCATATACATCAAACCTCATATCTTACATGATAAATACATAGAACTTCATCTGTCAAATAAAAAATATAATTTAAAAAAAGAAAATGTTTTTCATAGGACCCAAAATTCATAGAGACAAAAGTAGATTATGGCTTTCAAGAGCTTGATGGTGTGTATTTCTGTGAATGGAACATGGGGCGTTACTGCTAATAGGTATGTGGCTTCATTTGTAGTGTTTAAAAAGGATTGTGGTGGTGGTTGAAAACCTTTGTTAATATACTAAAAGCCCTTGAACTATGTTTTTTCAATTGAGAAAAAATTATGGTATTTAATTATCAATAAATCTGTTAAGAATATCTGAGATGTTGCTATTAGACATACTTTGCACTATTCACTATTACATAGAGTCACAAACATGGTTCAGCGTAAAAGAGTGAATTACATATAATTTGTAAGGATCTATGTGATAAAAATATCTGCAAATTTTTATGCATGTTTTAAAAGTTGTGGATCCAAATAGATGCACATCTTTGTTGCCATTTAGGTGAATAATTCAGTATATGACATCTCCGTGCTTAGTGATTTTAGTAATTTTTCTCAAGAAAAGAGAAATAATTCACCATTGAATATACATATCTTGGCTTTAAAACACAGACTAGCCATTCATTTTATAGCTTTTGTTTCACTGTGCATAATTTCAGATGTGCATGTGTGTAGAAATTGACACATGGTTTTAATCTTATTGCACATTTCCAATCAGGTGGAGGGTGGAATTTTGTTAAGAGGACACCTCAATATTAAAATGTGCCATATGTTGTAAGATATTCTGAGTTAATATTCCGATATTATATCTCAGGGGACTATCAAAATTTGTGGATTTATGTTACCCTCTGGTAAAAATGCCATTCAACGGATTTGTAAAATTTGAGAGTAGAATAATAAGAGGTAACGTAACATTTTGTAAGTGAATACTGAGAGAATGCATGCTCTTCTGCCATGTAGTAAGTCCGTGATTAGCGTATCTGTCTGTGCTAATCAGAGACATTTGTTTGAAAGGCAATAATGTTGACGGAGGTGAACATAAGCCAACTTGCAGGACATAATCATATTCTATCCAGATAGTGTGCAAGATAACCCCTCTCTATTATTCAAGAGCCATTTGGACAAAGAAATAAGTTCTTTGAAGAATATAAAGTTCAATTTTAAATGTAAAATAAAAATTGAAGGCTGGTTCTTGCATTTGGAAATACGAGAAATCATTTAAGTTACCTAGATGTCAGATAAAAATAAACCACAAGTCTGCTGACGTAGTTAGAGAGTATTTAGAAAATGGAACCAGCAGCATACAAGATATGCTGCATACATCCTTGCTTTCCTCTTTCTTATTTTGCCTTATAAATTTACCTAGATAATCCATTATTATTTTTCCTACTTAATTTTTTTGATCATCATAACACTTAATCCACTTCCCATTATTTCTTTGACTTCATTTTCTTTTTCTTTCCGTGTGTTCCTTACAGCCAGGAATAATCATATAATTCATATGTGAACAAAGAGACATAATGGTTAGTCAACTGAGTCTATATTAACATGATGTTCATTTAAATCAATGCAAATGGACTAAATGAAAATGATTCGTTTAATGAATGATGGTTAGATTAGCTATTACATTGAGATCAAATAATTCTGCAAGTATTTTAAAATAGCTATTATTATTGTTATAACTCAGTGTTGTATCTTCTCTTTAATATCCCCTTACTAATGTGAAAATCTCAGTTAAAATACTACTAGCACCTGATTTTCTTTAAGGAAATAAAGAGATACCCTTAAAAATACACTTAAAAGATGAAGAGAGAAAAAAATATCATTTTAAAGGAATTGTATTAGTGCGTTATGGGTTAATTCAGTTGTAGCTAGTATTATTTCTAGTGTTGTATTATATGGAATCTATCACTCTCAAATACGTATTTTTTTTTCTTTTTTTTTTAGAGACAGAGTCTTACTCTGTCTTCCTCGGTAGAGTGCTGTGCTGTCACAGCTCACAGCACCTCCAGCTCTTGGGCTTAGGCGATTCTCCTGCCTCAGCCTCCCGAGTAGCGGGACCACAGGTGCCCACTGCAATGCCTGGCTATTTTTTGTTGCCATTTGGCTGGGGCCTGGTTTGAACCCACCACCCTTGGTATATGGAGCCAACCCACTACTCACTGAGGCACAGGTGCCGCTCTCAAATACATATTTTTATTCAAACAACATTCTCATGTGTCAAGCACTATTTCTGGTGCTAGAAATGCAGCCATAAACAAAATACAGAAAAAGTCAAGGTTCACATGTAACTTACTTCAAGAGAATGAGAAAGACAGCAAATAAGTTAGCATATAATATGATAAATAGTGATAAATGGAATATAGAAGAAAACAGCATAAACAGAGAGTGATACTTTGGTTTGAGTGTTCTGTACTGTATCCCAGACAGAACAAAGAAAAAGTAAAAAGTCCTGAGGTTGTAATATATTTTGTATATTAAAAGAACAAAAAGTAAGGTGATGGAAATAAAGCAAAATGATTTATAGGCAGAGTAAAAGGACAGGAGATCAGGGAGACAGAATAGAAATTTGTTCACTGAGTGCTTCGACAGCCATGACCAGAACTTCACACTTTAACCTTCATAAGATGTAAATACATTAGAGAGTTTGAGTGTTGAAGTGGCGTGACATACTTCAGAGAATTACTCTGGATGTGGCTACTAAGGAAATAGACTGTGAAAACAGAATAACCAAGAGTAATAAAGAACACTATATTTGGGGGATGGGCACCTTTATAGCCTAGACTCAAGCCATGTATCAAAAACATCTGTAGCCCCTTACTATTTTGAAATAAAAAAATTTAAATACAGATAAATAAATACATAAATAAATAAACAAATAAAAGTATGGTTTCTAGACATAAGTACCAAAAAAGAATCAGAACAATCCATGTGAAGAATGAATTTCTTTTATGATAGATGTTTGATATTTTTGATAATTGTTACAAAATACTTTTCCCATCTCGATGGATAAACTTGTACATCAGGAATAGCAACCAATGTAAGGTAGAATTTAAAAGCTATGCCAAGAAAAATTTTCTAAGATAGAGACCCTGTAACATATTAGTAGGCAGAATCTAAATCTGTTTTCTCAATCCTTTTAGGGAATATTTCATGTTTACAACATGGTGGTACTCTAATCTTCGGAAAACCCTAGATGAACAATTATGAGTAAACTGTAAGTGGTTATTATTACTAATACTTAGTATCTTTAACTTTCTTTCTTTATTTTTTGTAATTTCAGAGACTTATTCCAGTATAATTAATATCTTACCTACAAATGAGTGTTAAATTAATCTTGTTTTTATGTATTATGCTGCACCAACAAATAGTCTATTATTTTTCACTGGCTTATAAATTAACAATTTATTCCTCATGTAGGTAGTATATCAGATACTATGAGTTGCCTTCAGATCTGATTTTCTCAAATTGAGCAACCTAGTTATACTACATGCTGGTCACGTAGCATAAGTAAAGTACAGGGCAGATGATAGAAACACATGGGTCTTAATTCTTCTGCTTGAATATTGTGGCTTTCACATGAGCTTGTGGACTATTTTCCAAAGCAAATCATGTGGCTGACCCCAACATCAACTGGGTAAAAACGTATATGCCTTCCTCACGACAAAGGTAGGTACAATCCTTTCAAATGAAAGACAAGTAAATACTTAACAAATAATACAATCTACCACTGTTTACATTTCCCAACTTAATATTCTCAGATAGACATAGTTTCTATGGTATTTCATTTATTGTTTCAAAAGAACAGATTGCTTTTATTTACTTAAAAGTCTCTCCTGATAGCACCTACCTAATTTGGACTTGATCAGACATTATCAATTTGATATGGATTCAGAAATATAATGAGAAAATGAAGTTCTATTTTTAGAATATTTGTATTTCAAGATACTCCTGACACAGATTTGTTTTACCCCAAACCTGTGTAGTACAAAGAATTTGTACTGCTCAACTTATTTTAAGTGGAAGAACCAGTGTTTCTTGTAGAAGTAAGGAACAGGGTGGTATATGTATACCATGGAATATTATTCACCCATTAAAAAACATGGAGACTTTACATCTTTTACATTTACCTGAATGGAGCTGAAATACATTTTTCTTGGTAAAGTATCATAAGAATGGAAAAATAAATATCCAATGTACTCCATACTAATATGAAATCAATATATAAACAATTACATGCTCATAAGAACAGTAAAAAAGTAATATAGTCCAGTTTGGGGGAATAGGAAAGCGGAAGGAGGCAGGAGGTAGGATGTTTGGCAGAGGGAGGGAAAACATGAGGCAGGACCTCACCTAATGTGCACATTGTGAGGGTGTATAACATGCCCCCTGGGTGAGGGGCTCTTCTGCAAATGGAAATTTGCCCTGGAAGTGAGAACAATGTAACCTAAAAATTGTACCCTCATATTAATTTGAAAAAATTTTTAAAAATACTCAAAATGAATGAATGAAGAAATAAATAAATAAATAAATAAATAATAAAAAGAAGTAAGGAACAAGGATTAGCACCAAAGGAGAATTTTCAGCAGTCCTCAAACTGTGGCCCACAGGCCACATGAGGCAGTGTGATTGTATTTGATCCCATTTTGTTCTTTTACTTCAAAATAAGATATGTGCAGTGTGCATAGGAATTTGTTCATAGTTTTTTTTTTAAACTATAGTCTGGCCCTCCAACAGTCTGAGGGACAGTGAACTGGCCCCCTGTTTAAAAAGTTTGAGGACCCCTGGTAGAGGATAGAAGAGAAACTATGTTCTATTGTATGCTATGAATAAGCAGCTAATACATCAAATTTTCATGGAAATTATTTTAAAATCCTCAGAGTTAGTAAATGCAGTTTATATTAGCTTTCTCTCTTTCTCTTTTTTTTTCTTAAGGCAAGCTCACAACACATACTTGGAGGTGTAAATATAAGCTTTAAAGTGTAAATTTCTAAGCAGAGTGAGGCACGGTAGACAAATGAATTCCATTAATGTCAGTGGAAGCAATGAAGTTAAATCCTTTTTTCATTTGCCTCTAAAAATGAAACCCTAAGCAAGTTTTGCAAATGGCAAGAGTAATAACAGTTAAATCATGAACCTGTGGCTCTTAGTGTTAATGTACTAATTCATTAAGCCAACTCTTTTCTAGACTAAAGTCATTTTCTAAATAGTTTCTAAGCCAAAATGCCTGGCATAATATAACCTAGATGTTGGTTACTTTCTTTACTCTCATTCCATTTTGGGGGATGCTTAAAAAACACTCAGTAGAAAACATTTTTCAATGTAATTCTTCCAAAACTATGTCTTATAAATTTTTCCCATTTTATAATTTGTATTTCATGATAAGAGAATTAAGCCAACTAAATGTGCAAACAACTTACTGCTGAATGTATTATATATACTGTGAAAACGTTGACTAAGTTGAGTCTCTTAATAATTCTAGAAGAGAGATCAATAAACTGTGGCCTACAACCCATTTTGTTAAATAATATTTTATTTGTTGACGTATTATCTATACCTAATGGCACAGGTGAGGAAAAAGAACAGAGAGGAAAGCAAAGGCTACTTTCTCTGTAGTCCTTAATGCTTGGGCACGTTGGTGGAGCAGGTGATATGGTACTCACTATCTTTAGCAGCCATCTCTCGCCCTCCTCAAAATTCTATCACCTATAAAACTGGAACTGCAGCCTTTTAATGAGAAGAAGATTTCACTCGTTATTTTCATTGGCTTATGCCAATTAAAGGAACTTAGTTTGAGTCAACCATAACTGTGCCCACATTTTTTCTCTATTAATAATCTCTTGTTTTTATGGGACATGGAGTGTGAGAAAAGACAAGAGCCTTAACATGACTGATTTGGTAAGTGTCTTCTATGAAGACCCCAATCTTCCCTCATTTAAGTACAGAGATTAATTTGACCAGGGAGGGGTTGGTGGGTTTGGACGTATTAAACCTGATATTGGACTTCAGTTCAAACTGAATTCTTTAATGGAGCTCCCTTGGTAATATTCACAGTAACTGATATTTGGATTCCTATTGATTCTTACTTATTACATAATTGACTAAGAACTTGGAGAGGAGAGCAGAGAATAAATACCATGCTCTAACTTCAACTACCATACTCTAATTCAACACTCTTGAGGCTGACCAGGAATCTCCCCTGCCCCATACCTGCCAAAGAAAAATTTTACCACCAAATGACCAGTAGTTAACCCAATATGTTAAAAAAATATATAATTGGAGAAGCGAATACTTTTCTCCCTATAGCACACACTCTCCAGCCCACATATTCGAATCATTTGGGGGCGAGGGGTAAGCATTAAGAGGACATTTCCTGACAACTTTCTAGGTCCATCCCAGGCCTAGGCGTTTTCAGACTCTCCTGGCCTTTAGGGCACATGGTGATTGACAAGAGTGGAAAGAGTTGGGTTAATCTTAGTGGCCACGTTAGAAACCCCCTCTTCTGACAAATGAACTCCACTATTTATACGTTGAGAAAGGGAAGAACAGATCTAGGTTCATGATCCACATAGTTTATGCAGGGTCCCATACTTAGAAAGGCCAGATACACTGTTTATTATTTTGCTATCACTGTCTTGAAACTGACCCATGAAATTATGTAGCTAACCTAAGGATAGTAACAGAAGTCATGTTCTGTTGTTAAGAAATGATGTCATATTTTGATTTCTATGTTTTTCTCTATTATATGTATTTCCCAATTGCTCTATTACTCAGTTGAGAAAAGCAAAACACAACAAACAAATAAGCAAACAAAAAAAACCCAACTGCTATAATGTCACACTCAGAGAACTTAGCACAGCTCTCTCTGATGACTGGTCAAATTATCATCTGCATTTTGTTCTCAAGTTTAGCATAAATCTCAAAATTAGCAGTTTGCTTAAGCATATTATTAAAAGTCTGTCCATAATCTCATAGACTGGCACGACCACAGCATATCTTTAGAAGAAATACTCCTATGTGTGTATAAGCAATGAGTTGATCAAAAATCCAATTATAATGTTTGGACTATGAATATAGGTGTGACATAATAAATGTCAAATGCAGGCGGCGCCTGTGGCTCAAAGGACTAGGGCGCTGACCCCATATGCCAGAGATGGTGGGTTTAAACAGCCCCAGCCTAAACTGTAATAAAATAAAATAAATTTCAAATGCATTAATTTCTTTATATAACTGAAGTTAGTTTCAACAGAAGATGTAATCTAAAGTTCTATTTACATGTAGGAAAGAGTTTTCATAAAAATACGATATAATTATCTGGCTACCATTAAGTATAACTAATATTACTCAGTAATTATAATGTACTTATTATCATATACTCCTGTTCTTCCTAAAATGGACATTTTATTGTTATATATGCTTATTTTGATCAGAAGTACTATTTTGTATCAACTAATTCATACATATTTATATCCGTATTCTAGGTGCTGAATACAACATACATTTATTGTCAGTAAATTTACAACATAAGCAGGAAATTTTGCAAACCTAATAAGTTTATTCAATTAAATAGAAGAGATTTTTTTCCTATCTTCCAATATTTTCCTATTTTCCATGATGAACATTATCTGCTATTTACACTTAACTATTAGTTAAAGTTAAGAAACAGCAAGGATATACCAAAATACAGTGGCTTAATAAAAGATAAACACAGTTCTCTCTCATGAAACAAAGATGTGTGGTCAAAATCTTATGCAGGCAGTACAGCTCTGCTCTACAGGGCTATTCATGCACCTACATTGTTTTGATTTTGTTACTCTAACATTTCATAAACAGTTTTCCTTGTTCCAATTGTAAAGTAATTCCTATTGCCATAACCATAGTCTTTTCGCGGGAAGAGGAAAAGAGAAAGAGGCTTCATTTTTAAACAGAGGACCCTCAAATTGCAGGTATAACTTTTACTTGTATCGTTAGTTACAAATTAGCCATGAGGTCACAAGCATGAGTGGACTTGGCAGTCATGGTCCATGCCCCTAACTGTTTGTAAATCAGCAACTGATGAATCATGGTCATGATGTTGGGGTTACAATTTGTGCTAGAATAGCCTGTCATCTCTTAGGTGTTGAAGTGTTTTTTGAAACTGACACAACTTCTTATAAGGTCCAAATACCGACAGTGAGATTGAGGCTGTAATTAAAAAATCTTCCAACCAATTAAAAAAAAAAAAAAAAAGTCAGAAACCAGATAGATTAGGCTTACAGACACATTCTACCAGATCTACAAAGAACTGGCTCCTATACTTCAGTAATTATTCCTTAAAAGTAGAGAAAAGGTACATAGTTCCACTTTATATTATTATTTACAAAATGACTAGAATATATGTCAAGTAGGCTTATAAAAATGCTCCAGTAAAAAATTAAACAAAGCTAGTATCTTCACTGAAAGGTTTTACTCAACCTTTTCTAACCCAAGGTACTTTGTGAGTCACAATAGATGGATGAAGGGTAGAACATTTTACATAGCTTCCTGCTTTTGAATGAATATTGTTTTGATTTCTACTTACTGAGAATATTTTTTTGAGAAATAGTTCACTCTTAGAAATAATTTGCAGAAGCTGTCAAAAAAATTTCAAAAGCTCTATTGTACGAATACATTTCAGACGGATGCTCATGCCTGCAATCTCAGCACTGTAGGAGGGCAAGGTGGGAAGATCACTCGCGCTCACTCAAGAGTTCAAAACCAGCCTGAGCAATAGTGAGACCCCATCTCTACTCTAATTAGAAAAAATTAGTTTGTGGTGGGGACCTATAGTTCCATCTACTCAGGAAGTTGAGGCAGGAAGATCACTTAAATCCAGGAGTTTGAGGTTGCTGTAAGCCAGGCTGATGCCAGGGCACTCTAGCCAGGAAAACAGGTGAGAGACTCAGTCTCAGGAAAAAAGAAAAAATAAATTTCAAACTCACATAAGCCTCAAGATCTGACATATACTTGCTGATGACATGTAGTATACTGAGATACTATTACTGAAATTCCACAGATTCCAATTTAGGGTTCAAGTGCAAACCAATATTTGCTTTCCTGTTCTTATGGAATTCTGGTGCTTTAGGAGACCAAGAACATATATAGTGTCAGGAACATTCACATTTAAATTGTCAAATGGAATTTGGCTTGTAAAGGATGCTAGAGAAAGCACAGCTGGACCATGGATGAAAGCATCCCATTTCAATCTATAAGATTTGTCCTCAGGCTGGACATAGTGGCTCATGCCTGTAATTCTAGCATTCTAAGAAACCGAGGCAGATAGATTGCTTGGGCTCAGGAGTACAAGACCAGCCTGAGCAAGAGTGAGAGCCAGCAGGAAGATTGCTTCAGCCCTAGTTCATTATATTTGAAAATTATATTAGAAACCCAAATCCTGGTGCTAGATATCTATATGTTTTTTGTTTTGTTTGCTGTTTTTGGCTGGGGCTGGGTTTGAACCCACCACCTCCAGCATATGGGGCCAGCGCCCTACTCCTTGAGCCACAGGTGCCACTAGTTAACTTCTTAAGTTCTAGAATTCTGTCTTTTATATCACAGATTGTGTCGTTATTTATGCTTGGAATACATTTGAGTAGATGCATGTCTACTTTCCCCAATGAGACTACAAGCAACCAATACATCTGGTTCACATGAAAATTTCATTTTAACAATTTGCACTCTATCTGACCTCAATGTCAAATAATTACTAAATAAGTGAATGCTCATAAGTTTATAAAACATGTCTTATCACTCATTATGTAGATAGAATTTTTTTCAAACTGAAAATAAATATAGAGAAACTAATTCTAAATTCATCTAGATCTTTATGCTAAGAATTTGTTTCCATTAATGGTGTGTAGTCCCTTTTTTATTTCAATTGGATTTAAAGATTTATCTTAATTTTCTTTGTTTTAGTCTATAATTAGTAATTCCTTTTTGATCTAATAAACACAAAACACACAGCAAATAAGAGGACAGTTAAAAAAAGATTGGGTGAATGGTAAACTTAAGTGAGTTATAAATCCTAAAACAGAAGAGAAGTACTTTAGGCAGTGCAACATGTATTCATGGTTTCTTGTTTCTGTCCAAAAGAAAAACAGGAGGAGTTAAAAAGTGGATTTAATTCCTTATTATTATTCAACACATTCAGTGAACAGAAAAATATAATGGATTTTCTAAGAACAGCATTTGTTATTTTTGAAATGCTGAAAGTAGATTTAAAGGTGAACAGTTATTGACCTAAAAATTTCCAGTGCTAGAATTTCTTTCATTATTCAGAAGCAAATGTTTTGTTAAATTCTATAAATAAAAGTACTGATTTTTTAAACTTATATTTGAAGAAATCACTTTTGATGCCACTGCATTAATCCAAGATAATTTAAACCTACTGAAAAAATTGGAGAACATTTTTATTGGAATTTTAATTCTATGTGGGAAGGAATTTCTTACTCATCTTTCTACCAATTCTTACCTATAGAAATGTCCAGCCCATAAGATTCAATATGCAAACATTTGTTGACTGCTCAATATATTGTTTAAAATTGATTTTAAAATTGATTTTTAAATCAATTTCCTCATAAAAAGCTCTGGTTTAAAAATGTTATTACTTAATCACAAGTAGATAGTGACATAGTAATTATTGACCTTAAACAGCATTCCACTATGTATGAAATGGTAAATTATTTTTGTGTAAATTCACTTATGCAACTGTTCTTGGTCCCTCGCCATGCTTTCCAGAAGAAGTAAAAATTATATAATGCAAGTAAAATATTTTGAGATGAAATCTGTGACATATAAATTTATGTGATTTTACGTTCTAAATTGTGTTTGGAGTTTTATTTTGCTTTTTAGCAATAAATTGCTATAAGCAGGGATAAACGTCATTAAAAGCAAACAAACAGTGGTCTACTAGTGTTACTGATGCTTTCTCCCAAATTCTTAGATTAAGCCTGTGGCAGAAATAAAATCAATGATTTGAATTATTTTTAACTTATTTGTTCCTCTAACACTAATCAATCAAAAATATACTTATATTTTACTTTATGTTTGTATTAGAGATACTGTTTTTATAAAGTGCTAATTTCATTACAATTCCCAGCAGAACAGTCCACTAGTTGGGCCATACATAAAAAATATTTGCTGAATTAAATTTTACCCTTCATTACCATTACTTTGAGTAAGAAGGCTGATCTAGTAAAGTTCCACAATAAATTCCATTGAATTCTAGTCAAGCTCCGTGCATCAACTCTTTTATTATTTTAAAGAACCTAAGTAATCAAGATATCTAATCCTCATGTATTTTAAAGTCTTGTTCTGGAAATTCATCAATTTAATAAAAGATGTTGCTTCCTCATTTTAAAATTCCTTGATTTAAAAAATCTAAAATGCTGCACACATTTATATCCAGCAAAAACCAATAAATGCAACATATAAAATTGTTTCATGACAATGTGCCCAGAATATCATAGTACTTTTTTTATTATAGTGTTCAGTGAGTTGTAGAAATCTAGTTTACATTGGTCATTACATTGACCACTAGCACATTATGAGCCTTCAATATTTTCCATCATAGGTGAAGAAAAACCTAACGTCTTAAAATAAATGCAATGGCTCCAGAGGAAGTGACAGGATTTGTTACTTAGTAAATAGTCCAGCTGATGGCAATGAACCAATTTTTAATAAATCAATGGCATGTTGGTCTAGATTTTTTTTTTGTGTCCAGTATATGTATATTATCTCTCTTTCTCTCTCCTCCCTATCATATGTATAGATACTTTATAAAAAAATGCATATATATATATAACATATATATATGCATTTATATACATATGCATATATATATATAAAACTTTATAAAAAAAAGCATATATATATATAAACATATTTATTCTACATTCGATCTGTTGTGATATTTTGTTTTGGGTTAGTATATGAAGAAAATCTGGAATCATGCAAATGTGTATTAATGAGAGAGGAGTATGTTAACATCCTTATGATTGTTGCAGTCTAATTTGATATTATAACAAAACTTAGCAAATGGTAATTTCTTAAAAGTTAGTTGCCATTGGGTACTTAGATTTTGTCAATGAACTTCTCCCATTCTGTTAAATTCCACTGGTATATCTTAGACATAAATTGATTGTTTTTGTAAAATCACTATTCCTTCATTATTCACTTGGAAAATTATTAGTTACTGGGTTGTGTAAATTTCAGAGAAGTTGGTACACTTTACTAAACTAAATTTTAATAACCATGTGTTCCTAATACCAGTTACCTCATCAGAAACATTTTCATGTATTCAGAAGCTGTCAAGCTCACAGTGGTGGATAAAAGTTTTACAAGATTTAGTTTCTCTTGAAATTAAAATTTTATCTTTGACAATGCCTACTGTTATTTACCTTGAAGTCAGGAGTTCTATTCCTTAGCTCCAAATCACAAAATTCTAATTAACAATGGTTTGTTAGTTGTTCTTTCAAGGAAAAATGATGCTTAATAAGAACAGATGACTACTTGAGCTTGCAGGTCAGATGCTTGCACAATTTCTTTTTCTTGATACAATTACCAGGCTTGTGTAGGCAGCAGAAATGTGTTTTGTGCAGGCTTTACATTTTTGTTATTTAGAATATTAATAAGTCATATTCTCAAAAGAAGAGATTTGATAAACATCATTTAATAACATTCCTAGTTGAAATAATTTTTAAAAATTATTTTCCATGACTGTAGTACAAAAAATTACAATGTAGTACAAAAAATTACAATGACTATTTGTACCTTTAGGTTCTCATTAACACATGAGTGATTTTACACACTACTGCTTTGTATTAACAGCTCAAATATCTACACAGTGAGACAGACCAATGTTATCTTAGTATTATTAAGAAAAGAATTTTATTGGATCAAGTAAAAGGTGAATGATTTAAGCAAAATGTGGTGCCAAAAGCCATACTTTGAGAACTATTGTTCTAAAACTATCAAACCAAAGGTGATAGCATTCTATGGAGTTGAATGCAAAGTTGCTGTGGACTGAAGAATCTTTCTTTTTTTTTTTTTTTTTTTTTTTTTATTGTGGAGAAGGGGCAGGGAAAGAAGGCGGGGGAAGAGGTGAGTGACAGGGTTGGGCCAATGACATGGTACTGCGTTGGCTGTATCTAGGTAGAGGCAGTTTCAGGCCAGGCCTTGCTGAGTCACTGCTATGCGGAAGTAGCTCGATGGATCTGCTTCTAGTCAGGCTCGGGAAGTTGCACTAGGCCTCAGGCACATGGCAGGGCCCAACAATTCCCTCTTTTGTTTTTTTTATGGCAGAAAAACATAGCCCCTGTCTTAGGTCGTCTGCTCTTGCGGTTTCAGTCTTACCCGTC